>JAWNNI010000048.1:0-92500 GCA_035043065.1 Hirtodrosophila confusa
AGTAAACAGGAACCTACATTCCAAATTTGGTGTCTCTAGCTCTTATAGTTGCTGAGATCGACGCGTTCATACGGACATACGGACAGACGCACGGACGGACAGACGGACAGACAGACGGACATGGCCAAATCGAAATCTCTTTTTAAAAATGCACTCGCTATGCGAAGGTTGTCCTAATCTTTTTTGTGAACCAAACTAGAAGCTTACGTTTACAACTAAAGTTAAAGGTGAAATCAGAACTACCAACAAAAGTCCAGCATACTCTCGAAACTACTAAATCTAATACAAATAGTGGAGCAGCCAATCAATGTTTTCAAGAATCACATAATATTGGCCATAGGCGAAGAAGCGTCACATAAATTCGAAATCATTTTCGCAACCTACCATAGGCACACAATTGTAGAAACAGCATTCAACTCATAAAATCTTATTACAATTTTAAAGCAACGGCTTAACCCGTCAGTCATTAATGGCATCCAAAAAGAAGAGCGGGTATTAGGGAAAATTCAGGAAGTCTTCCCCTCTCACCCTAGCAACTACAGGGTACGCTTCTCCAGGAAAAAAAGTAACCGACATAGTTGATGATACAGAGCAGGAAAACGCTATCATAAAGGAACACAAAAGAACCCATAGAAACAGTGTGGAAAATAAACAACAAAATCCAGAAAAAATGTATTTTCCTCAAATGCAGTCTAAAATAAAGAGAATAGTTCAAGAATGTAAAGTTTGTAGAGAGCAAAAGTACGAAAGACACCCCAACAAACCAAAACTACCAGCAAACGATTGCCGCAAATAACATGACCACTCGAACACAACTAAAGACATACGACTCCATTCTCTCGTTTATCCACGAGGAAATTAGCAAGACGCAAAATCTTTTAAACAAACTAGTAGTCAAAGAAAGAACTCAAGGGTACAGCATGGAAGCAAGGTAAACAATGTCCTACAAAACAATAACAATCAGGTCATTATAAATAGGATCATATATTTATTTTATATTTATTTCATATCGTATGGTACTGATATACCAAATACAAATTTTAAAATATAAAATTCTAAACCTCAACTATGCTATACAGGAGGCAAAGCTGATATCAGCAACCCCCATATACTTAGTAAGCAGAAAATAAATAGTATAAAACAAATAATAGATATTGATCAGATACCTTATGTAAACTTAGAAGAAGCAATGCAAATTGCCGACGTTGACATAGCAAGTAGCGGAGCTACTCTAAAATTTTTGATGCAGATTTCTCCAGGGGGTCAACATTAGTCTGTATGCCAAATTTGGTGGCTCTACCTGTACAGGTGTGGGAGATATAGATTTTGCTCCTTTGTGGGGGAGGGGGAGGAGGGTCCAAAAATGTTTGATGCAGATTAGTTAGTCTGTATGCCAAATTTAGTGACTAGCTATTAAAATGTAGGATATATACCCCTGTGAAAAACGTGTTTTGGGGGTGTCAACAAATTTTGATGCAGATCTGTCAGAAATCTCAACATTAGTGTGTGTGCCAAATTTAGTGACTATAGCTTTAAAAATGTGGAAGATACAGGTTTTCCCCAAGTTGTGGGGGAGAAGGTGGGGTGGGGTGTCGATCTTAACACTTCATAAATTGAGGATATACACCAACATGTGTACCATGTTTGATTGCTCTAGCTTCAAGGGTGTGGAAAAAAATTGCGTTCATACGGACAGACGGTCAGACGAACATACGGACATTTCGCAAACCCAATACACTATTTTCCCTTCGGGAACACAGTATAAAAATCCCAATAACAGGTAAAGAACTTTGTGAGGAAAAACCCGTTTGTAAAACCCGTAAAAATGGGTAATTTTGTTAATAAAATAGAAAACGAAAATGTAATTAGATGTAAGAACAAAATCTTCTCTATGAATTCCAAATGTAAAAGTTATAATAATATTAAAATATGTAAGACTAATAATATAATAGATATTAGTCACTCAACTTGCTTACCTCACCTACTGACCGGGAAACCAACAACTTGCACCAAGATAATTAATCAACACATTACCAGCGTAGAAAGCATTCAGCCCGGCATGATCCTCCTGAGCCAATTCACGGGTACCATACACGTGGATGATAAGCCGACGAACCTGAGCTGAACGTTTTTAATTAAATTCTCCAACGCAACAATATAAATTAACGGGCAAACATTTGTCGCCAAAAGTAACACAGATTACCGACCGCTCCCAGCAATCCTCCAACCCAAGCTATCCAAAAATTGAGGAGATATATACCCTGGAAATGGTAAAAGAATTGCACCTGAATAACACTCATACCATAGACCTGCTGAAAGTGACTTCCAACACCATGGACCTAATAATTGGTTCCATACTGGTATTGAGTCTTCTTGTCCTGATGGCCAGGTACATGGTAAAGAGAAAAGGGTTGACAATGATCACAGCAAATGCAGACAAGATCACCGATCGAGGACGTTTGGATTTAAGATGGGAGGAATTAACACAAATAATATTCCCAAAAAGCGAAACACGCGCATAAGTTTGCATAATTGCACCCAGAGGTCGAAAACCCAAAATAGTAGCTGAAGCCGCGACTACTGCACTTCCCGTGGGAATCGACGCATCAGCATAAACGTGTCAGCATAAACGCGTCAGCAATAGCTCGACGCATCCGGGTGCAACTGCAATGCCAACGGCACTGCCAAGACGCCGATAGCAAGTTGAGGTATTATTAAGAATAACAAGTAAGAATGCTATAGTCGAGTGTACCCAACTACAAAACTCCCTGTACCCAGGTCCAAAATTTCCGATCGCATCTTCGTACACTTACACCTAAACACAAGCGACAGCACAAGTGAGGCATTTTAAGTGGTGGTTGTGCTTCTTCTTCCCCACGCTGCAGCACTGAATCTTCTTTCGTAAATAACTTCCGTGTTTATTCGTAAATAACTTCCGTGTTTATTATTATTTATATTATTATCGACTTGAATATAAAACAGTAGATTAAAAAGGAGCATTGTATTATATATGCTTAATCCCAAAGCTATATCTTTAAACATGTTATTTTAAAACGTTTTTATCGAATTGCGGAGAAACGGGGGGATATATCTGAAATTGAAAACAAACCTGGTCTGCGTATAGTATGCAGGAACCTTCATGTCGAATATGGTGTCTCTAGATCTTATAGTTGCTGAGATCGACGCGTTCATACGGACAGACGGACGGACGGACAGACGGTCAGACAGACGGACATGGCCAAATCGATATCTCTTAAGATAACGATCAAGAATAAATATACTTTACTAGATTATACCCGCGGCGTTGCTCGCATGTCCTAACTATATTTATTTAAATTTCAATTCATATAATTATTTATTATTTATAGCTGGAAATACCCCGACCTTGCCCGGCGAAATATTTAAATAAAAGTGCATTATCTTGAATTTGACTACTTTCGTCAACCGCAAGAAATACACAAAAATTGAGTATCACAAATTCCTTGCCGTGGAAACCAAATAGTTGAGTCATATGTCTAATGATTTGCTGTGGTAGGCTTAAACGTCATTATTTAAGCCGATCTAACTAAACAAATAATCTCACTTATTTGACTTTGACCCCCATTTATCGCCCGTGGCGACGGCGCCCACCCGTCCTTTAAAATATTTTTGATGAAGTTAGAAGAATAATACTTACATTCAGAAAATAGCGGAAGGTTGGTAAAATGTCGTTAATTAATTCAAGTGAAAACTCTTAAAACAATCATTTCCATTGTTTAAACATAGCGCAACCCTACATTTATCGCATTCTGATTGCGTAAGTCCCGTGCACTGCGGAAATACTGCCTAATACTTCAAATAATACAAAATAGTAATGCAGTATTAATTTAATACAGATTGTCAAAAAATAAAACTCAAGAAATAAGTTCTTTTTAAGCAAAATATAAAACTCAAAAAATATTCGTTACTTTTCTTTGAAATATAAAACTCAAAAAATAATTTTTATTGCTGAGCAAAAAAATATATTTATAAAATAAGTTTTATTTTTAAGCAAAAAATAAATCTGAAAAATAAGTTTTATTTCTTGAGCAATAAATAAATTCAGGAAATAATGCCTAAAAGTCAATTTTTTTAAATATTACTTATAAACGGGATCTTGCTCAAGCCGGGATCGGACAGCAAGTGGGTCAGAGGTTAAGGCATCCGCCTTATACAGACGGGAGCACTCGGGTTCGAATCTAGCCGACTACTACTCATTTACGGACAAGTTTGGACAAAAATTTCTAAACAATAAGGTCACTGATAAGGATGCTTGGCAGCATCCGAAATAGCGCTATATGACCAGCCAATACTTTTCAAATATCTACCTTTCTATATTCACCGACGTCGAGCCTGTTAAATATTTCATTTACAAATTATACGTCGCTAAACACACATTCTATTATTCTTCTAATTTCAGAAATATTTTAAGGGACTACGCCCACCCGTCGCCACGGGCGAGAAATGGGGGTCAAAGTCAAATGAGTGACATTATTTGTTTAGTTAGATTGGCTTCAAAGTCATTGTCACAGCCCTACACAATATATCATTAGGCGTTTGACTCAACTATTTGGTTTCCACGGGAGGGAAAACTGAGATACGCTATTGTTGTGTATTTCTTACGGTTGACAAAAGTAGTAAAATTCAAGATAATGCACTTTTATTTAAATATTTGGCCGCGCGAGTCCGTTGTATTTCCAGCTTTAAATAATAAATAATTATAAGAATTGAAATTTAATGAAGTTAAATTCAATATAGATAGGAAATGCGAGCAACACCGCGGGTATAAGCTATTCTATATACATAAATGATGTGATATTTGGGCAGCCCAAGCGGTAGAAGCAGAAGCCTGCAATTTTGACGGTACCTTCTTATTATAAAATTAGGGTAAACTGCCGAAAAAAATTGTTAAATATATGTCGTATAAGAAAATTGTATTTGAAAATTCGTTGAAAATCTCGGCATGCGCCAGCTGCTACTTAACAACGTAAAAGTGCAGAGATAAAAATCTTTCTCTCGAATCGCTCTTCGGCCTTAAAACTTATACATAAGTGCGACAGAAATCACCATATTGCTTATGTCTCTCAGACTGCCTAGCTTTGCAATCGATCTACGGTAGATGGCGCAATGCTGCTCGACATGTGTTTGGCGGGTAATTGTTTAGTATAGCGACCCCATATAAAGACTGCGTCAAAATGTCTGACTTTGGTCTTAATCGACGCGTCTCAAAATTAGAAAGCAAATTCTATCGGCGGAATAAAACTTTATTGTCGAAATAATGAAGTGAATGCAAATAAAAGTTGACCGATATACGTATATCGACACGATAGTTGTTTGTCTTAGTGTTGGAAAACATCAAATATTTACCAGAGTTGCCAGACAGGTAGATATAGAACCGCACAAATTTGAATTTGTTAATTATAGTTTAAAATAAAATGTGAATACGCTGCTTTAAATAATAGGCGCGATTTATCGCACTCTTGGCCTTAAAACTTATAAGTGCGACTGAAATAGCCACATTGCTCATGTCTCTCAGACTTTGCCGATGCTTTGCTATCGATCTACGGTAGTTGGCGCGCTGCTGCTTGAGTCAATTATTTTTACTCCCTGTACCCATAAAATGGGTAAAAGGGGGTATTACATCTGTGCAAATGTATGTAACAGGCAGAAGGAGACATCTCCGACCCTATAAAGTATATATATTCTTGATCAGTATCAAAAGAGATTTCGATTTGGCCATGTCCGTCTGTCTGTCCGTCTGTCCGTATGAACGCGTCGATCTCAGCAACTACAAGAGCTAGAGACACCAAATTTGAAATGTAGGTTCCTGTATACCATACGCAGATCAAGTTTGTTTCATATTTCAGATATCTCCCCCGCTCCCCCGCAAATCGATTAAAACCGTTTTACAGTAACAATTTTCAAGATTTAGCTTTAAGATTTGGCACGTACACGTACTTTAGTCTCTCTTAATATACTGTCCAAATTTCAAGTCGATCGGATAATAAACACGGAAGTTATTCACGAAAGAAGATTCAGTGATGCAGCGAGAGGAGGAAGAAGAAGCACAGCCACCAATTAAATTGCCTCGCTTGCGCTGTCGCTTTTGCCGCCAGTGTGTGTGTGCGTCTTTGTGTATGTGTGTATGCAAGTGGACGTATATTTGATTGAATCTTTTAGACCTGGGTACAGGGAGTTACGTAGTCGGGTATACTCGACTATAGCATTCTTACTTGTTATACTATGTTCCCGAAGGGAAAATAGTATATTGGGTTGCGAAATGTCCGTCTGTCCGTCTGGCCGTCTGTCCGTCTGTCCATATGAACGCAATTTTTTACTCCCTGTACCCATAAAATGGGTAAAAAGGGGGTATTACATCTGTGCAAATGTATGTAACAGACAGAAGGAGACATCTCCGACCCTATAAAGTATATATATTCTTGATCAGTATCAAAAGAGATTTCGATTTGGCCATGTCCGTCTGTCTGTCCGTCTGTCCGTCTGTCCGTCTGTCCGTCTGTCCGTCTGTCCGTATGAACGCGTCGATCTCAGCAACTACAAGAGCTAGAGACACCAAATTTGAAATGTAGGTTCCTGTATAGCATACGCAGATCAAGTTTGTTTCATATTTCAGATATCTCCCCCGTTCCCCCGCAAATCGATTAAAACCGTTTTACAGTAACAATTTTCAAGATATAGCTTTAAGATTTGACATGTACAATACTTTAGTCTCTCTTAATCTACTGTCCAAATTTCAAGTCGATCGGATAATAAACACGGAAGTTATTCACGAAAGAAGATTCAGTAATGCAGCGAGAGGGGGAAGGAGAAGCACAGCCACCAATTAAAATGCCTCGCTTGCGCTGTCGCTTTTGCCGCACAGTGTGTGTGTGCGTCTTTGTGTATGTGTGTGTGTATGTGTAAGTGGGCGTAGATGTGATTGAATGTTTTAGACCTGGGTACAGGGAGTTTCGTAGTCGGGTATACTCGACTATAGCATTCTTACTTGTTTGCCTTTATCTTTGAGCTAGAGCAACCAAACTTGGTACACGTGTTGGTGGATATCGTCAATTTATGAAGTGTCGAGATCGATCACCCACCCCCACCCCCTATCCAGCAATTTGGGGAAAACCTGTGTCTTCCCCATTTTTAAAGCTATAGTCACCAAATTTGGCATACAGACTAATGTTGAGATTCCCGACAGATCTGCATCAAAAAAATTTTGACCACCCTACCCCCACCCCCCCCCCCCCAACAAATCGGCATATGATATCCCCAAAACACGTTTTTCAAGGGGTATATCTCCTACAGTTTCAAAGTTAGAAAGACCTAATTTGGCATACAGACTAATGTTGACCACCTGGATAAATCTGCATCAACAAATTTTTGACCCCCACCCCCTCCCCCGCAAATGAGAAAATCTACATCTCCCACACCTGTACAGGTAGAGTCACCAAATTTGGCATACATACTAATGTTGACCCACTGGACAAATCTGCATCCAAATTTTTTGGAGTCCCCCACCCCCTCCCTCACAAAGGAGCAAAATCTATATCTCTCACACCTGTGCAGTTTTTTCGCGTCTCTTTCTGAACACACAAATAACCAAATTATATAGGACTGGGAACATAGTATTCTGCAGTCGGATGCGTCCGACTGCAACGTTCTTACTTGTTTTTTTATAGTACTACGATTTGGTTAATTTTAATCATTTAAGTTTATTAATTAGTTATGTACTTGCTCGGCTGATTTACTACACAATAACATTATTATTGTTATTATGTGGATTGATGATCGGTTTTCCATAAATGTGCTCGGTCGATATTTGTATTTATTGAATTTCCGCAGTGCATGGGGTACACGCAAACAGAATGCGATAAATGTATGGTTGCGCTATGGAAATAATTGTTTTAAAAGTTTTCACTTGAATTAAGTAAAGACATTTTACCACCATTCCGCTATTTTCTGAATGAAAATATTATTCTTCTAACTTCATCAAAAATATTTTAAAGGACAGGTGGGCGCTGTCGCTACGGGCGAGATTATTTGTTTAGTTAGATCGGCTTAAAAGTCATTATCACAGCCCTACCACAACAATATAAATAATAAATAATTATAAGAATTGAAATTTAAAGTTGTATACGAGTGTATATAAAAAAGTGTTCAGAAAAACAAAACACTGCAAAAATACAATACAAATAAATGAAATAAAGGCAAATAAAAACAAGTAAGAACGTTGCAGTTTGACATACCCCACATAAGAATACTCTGTTCCCAGTGCGGTATAATTTGACTATTTGTGGGTTCGAAAAGAGACGCGAAGAAAACAGTAGTCTGCATGTCAAATTTTATGACTACCTGCACAGGTGTCTGAGATATAGATATTGCTCATTTACTGCGGAGGGGGTGGGAGAATCAAAAATTTTGATTTGTCTAGGGGGTCAACATTAGTCTGTATGCAAAATTTGGTAAATCTACCTGTAATGGTGTGGGAGATATTAATTTTGCTGCTTTGGTGGGAAAGGAGTGGGTGGGTAATAAATTTTCTTATGCAGATTTGTCCAGGTAGTCAACATTAGTCTGTCTGCCAAATAAGGCGACTCTATCTTTGAAACTGTAGGAGATATACCCTTTGAAAAACGTGCTTTGGCGATACCATATGCCGATATGTGGGGGTCTAAATTTTTATGCAGATCTTTCAGGAATCTTAACATTAGTCTGTTTGCCAAATTTGGCTTTAAAAATGTGGAAGATACAGGTTTTCCCCAAATTGTGGGTGATTGTATAACATATGCAAAAATTCAGGGGTCGTGTACATATTAAAATTTTATTTTATAGGATTAAAATTATTCAATATAATTATTATTACAATATATAACCATAATTTTCTCTAAATTATTTATTAAGAAGCTTTGTTATTTTTCTCCAAAAACCATTTTGTCGGCGGAATAGCTTCATTCAACATCACAAGAAGTAATTGGAGCAAATTTATATTTTATTATATTTTCATTTGAAAAAGGTTTATGTCCAGAAAAATCTTTGGCATTGGGACTTAAAATATTATTAATTTTTGAAATTATATTAAAGTCAGGATTTCTTTTCAAAATGCCTACAAATTTTTCTTTCAACTCCATCCCAAAATCACCACTTGTGTTTTGAACAATATTTTCAGCTTCCTTAAATAACTCCAATGACTTTGCCAATGGGAGAAGACCCTTCCCTTCCAAGGAAGTTATTATTTCGGTAACTTTCCCGAAATTCGATTTTATATATATATATAATCCCGATGCAGTTGGGGACTTTTTATAAGCTCTTTTGTGGCATCAGCATCTTCTGGGTTCAATGTTTCAAGAACCTCAAATGGAAATTCAGAATTTTATTCTCTACAAACTAAAGTAATTGCATTATATCGTTTCCAAAAATAATGGCTTATCGGATTATTAAGTACTAGCTGGTAAAACACCAGCGTTGCACGGCAAAATATTTAGATTAAAATGCATTATGTTGAATTTGACTACTTTCGTCAACCGTAAGAAATACACAAAACTAATGTATCACAGTTTTCCCTAACGTAGGGGTAGGAAACTATATAGTTGAGCCACGTGACTAATGTTTGTTGTGTAGGGCTATGAAAATGTCTTTGAAGCCAATCTAACTAAGCAAATAATCCCACTCATTTGTCCTTGACTTCCATTTCCCGCCCGTGGCGACGCGGAGTAGATTTTCGAAAATCATTTGTCATTTGAAAACCAATTCAACGAATAATACTAAAAATTGTAGGCCAGTTATACACCAGAAAGAAAGAAAACAAAAATTAAATAGAATAGCTATCCACTGAGTAGCAACCAACAGCAGTTTGTTTGAATTTCATTTTGTGCAGTGTACACAACAGCTGTAAACAGGCTTGACGCGTAGTCGAACCAAATTCACCACGACAATGTGGCGTCTACTCGTTGTCTGTTTCTCTTGCCACTCATTCTTACACACAAGCATGTGCTGTTTTGTTCGGGAAGGATCCCGTTTCAGATCCATTGGAATTGCGCTGAGCTGTCACGTAGGCCAAAATGAACGCGTTCGTTCACTTTGATAAAATATACCAAGCGGCACAGAGGTGCAAATTGTATAGTGAGATTTAGTATTGAAAAGTACAGTTGCGAACGTAAAAAAGTGTTACAGACGCCCACGACCGTCTGGATCTCGGTTGTTGCAGTGACGAATTTAAAGTTTGATTATAGAAGAGGAAAAAGGTGATATTTTAACAAATATCAACGTAATAAAGTAAAGTGACACGTGTTAATTCATTTTCATTAAACAGGTTGCAAAACGAGGTTAGAAAGCTTGCCAAGTGCAGCGCTTCTGACCACATCGCTTTTGGGCATAGTCCGTGGCAGCCTGTACCCACTTGATACCTCCAGCATAGCCGTGCTTGCACCAGCGCTAACCTCCATATAGCCGGGCTTGCACCAGCTCTAACCTCCATATAGCCGTTCTTGCACCAGCGCTAACCTCCAGCAAAGCCGTGCTTGCACTAGTGCTAGCCACTTTATTTGTCGGCGTGCGCAGCGCAAATTGTCCCGATTTTTACTCCCTGTACCCATAAAATGGGTAAAAAGGGGGTACTAAGTCTGTGGAAATGTATGTAACAGGCAGAAGGAGACATCTCCGACCCTATAAAGTACATATATTCATGATCAGTATCAAAAGAGATTTCGATTTGGCCATGTCCGTCAGTCTGTCCGTCTGTCCGTCTGGCCGTCTGGCCGTCTGTCCGTCTGTATGAACGCGTCGATCTCAGCAACTACAAGAGCTAGAGACACCAAATTTGATATGTAGGTACCTGTATAGTATACGCAGATCAAGTTTGTTTCCAATTTCAGATATCTCCCCCGTTTCCCGGCAATTCAATAAAAACGTTTTACAGGAACAATTTTAAAGATAAAGCTTTTAGATTTGACATGTACAATACTTTAGTCTCTCTTAATCTACTGTCCAATTTTCAAGTCGATAGGATAATAAACACGGAAGTTATTCACGAAAGAAGATTCAGTAATGCAGAGAGAGGGAGTAAGAAGAAGCACAGTCACAACTTAAAATGCCTCGCTTGCGCTGTCGCTTTTGCCGCTTGTGTGCGTGCGTCTTTGTGTATGTGTGTGTGTATGTGTAAGTGGACGTAGATGTGATTGAATGTTTTAGACCTGGGTACAGGGAGTTTCGTAGTCGGGTATACTCGACTATAGCATTCTTACTTGTTTTGTATATTTTCGTTTTGGAATTTCTGTAACTGCAGTGCGTGCACCTTATTATTCTCAAGAATGTGCAAGGAAACTATTAGGGAGAAGGAAGAACCCCGACCCCATCCTGCGAGCTGAGTCCAGAGCGCAGTATAGTGCACGTCATCCGATCCCCTTTCCTTTATAGGTACTGCACCATCATTGTACCTAAGTTTAACCCAAGTTTGGCAGGTCATAGGAAAAGTAAGAGAGCCGAACTTGGGCACAAGCAGACACTACATAAGAATTGGCGCCTAACGTCGTGGGGCCCGAACAAAGGGCTTACGAGCTTATGATTAGAACCTGTTCACCTCGCGTATAGTTTATTACCATCCTTATACTTATTTTTTCTTTCTGAGAGTAATGCTAGAGTAGAGAGCTCGAATCTTGGAATTGAGATTGCAATTCATACATTTGAGTTAATCTACCGGAGGAGATTAACTACACAGCATTATTTTACTGTATTAAAATAATTAGCTTGAAAGTAAGTAGTATAAATTGCACAGTTGCTGGAGAAATAGCGACCAATCTTTCTTTCATTGGAAAGGTCGACCCCAATGATTGTATTTCTATATTACTACCTACAACCATCATTAATGTTTTACTTTGAAGTCATAGGGACTACTGTGAATTGCAGGCACTAGAGAATTTTGGTAACCTGACCAGGGCTTCAAATTTCAAATTGATCATTTTCAATAGCCACTCAATTGTAATATTATTAGATATGTGGAAAAATATTTAGCAAACAACATCTAGATATTTAGGTTATATTGGAAATGACGGTTAATTAATCAAAACAAACAAAATAAACAAATAAATATGGCTGTTCGACGAAGTTTTGAAAATTTAACAGCTTCGTTGCCAGTTACAATCAGATTTTGTAAGATATGTAATGAAATTTAATCCCATGATCAAGAGATCATGAAGACTCCATGCAACCATGAATTTCATGGCAATTGTTTAGCAAGGACCTTGAAGGTAGCTCCTAAGTGTCCGGAGTGCCAGATAACTTGCACGTTAGAGCGGCTTACAACCTCAAGCAGAAATCTAGCTGAAGAGTTAGAGGCAGCTGAGTCTGTGGAGGTTCAAAATGTTGGCATCATAGCACCAGAGGGTGGTAGTGCTAAAACGAAGAAAGTTAGAGGTACAGTGCTGAAGAAAGCCATAATGACTAGGTCTACCACAAAGCAACAAGTTCACTATATACCGCCGTCGAGAAATGACAGATCATGGGAGTCTTTAGCAAATCCTGAACCAGTTATGAGTGCTAACGAAGTGGCAAGCTACGTGCAAAATGCTATGCAAGCTCAGCAAAAACTGATGCTAGAGCAGCTCACAGCTCAGCTTACTTCAACTATACAAACCCAATTAGCTTCGATGCATATAGCATCAGTAGATTCTGTTGGCAGCAGAAATTTAATAAACATTCATCATCCAACAATATCGGCTGGAAACTCAAGTCCGAATACTCCTGCTGAGCATTTTAGAAATGGGTGTAAAAGACCACCATCTGTTATACCTCCCGAAAAAGTAGGAAGCATTCTTCAAAACTGGAGAGTGGAACCAAAGATGGTTTGTCTGCTAGTGAATTCATTTACCCTGTGCGATCTCTCACTGCACAAACTTTGCGTAATGATTCACAAATAATTTGTGATCATTTACATTTGCTTCTGGCTGGGAAAGCATCCGATTGCATTTGGCAATTTCATAGGAAAAACTCACAGTTCACTTGGGAAGCCTTTTGTGCAGCGTTTTGCGATAAATATGATGAATCGGAAAGTGATGTTGAACTTTGGAGGAAGATTGCAAAGCGTAGGCAAGGGGAAAATGAACCCTTCGATGTTTATCAATTAGCGGTTGAAAATTTTGCAAACCGGCTTCTTCGTCGATTATCTGAATCGGAGTTGGTACAACTCTTGATCGATAGCTCAAAGACTTCGCTTCGGCACGAGCTGTTGCATTTAAGAATTTGAACGCTAGAACGATTACAGGACGAAGTACAAAAGCATGAGCATTTTTATGGCGAATTACGAATTTCGTCGTAATATCTCAGAACTCGAGTCAGAGAAAGACCCTGATCCGAATTTATCAGTGGCAGCAATTGTTCGTAGTAAAATGGTCCAAAGATGTGTACAAACTTCGTTGTTCTAAGTGTAATTCTTCGGAAAACAGAATGAAGGATGCGCATACTTCCACCGATCAGGCGCATCCGACAACAGAAAAACCGATAGTTGCACTCAGACAGAAGTGGTTCATTTAGATACGTTACCAACTAAGTCGTGTAAGTTTCTACCGTTTCATTTAAGAATTAAGCTGTATACGAAGGCGCGAAATAGAATCTTTGGAGAGCTTCATGCTCTTACTAAAACGAAACGTTCCTCTAGTAGATAAAGACAATTTTGGGAAAATATTAGAAGTACTCGTAAGCGATTAATTTCATCAATTTTTTTCAGTAACGATAACAGGCTTTATACAGACATTTCTATTGACGGCAAGGCTTATAAAGCATTATTAGACTCTGGAGCGTCTGTAAGTTGCATCGGCGGTGCTTCAGCGCACGAACTGCTATCTAATTCTTAAACTAGATCATGTTCGGGCAACGTCAAAACGGCAGATGGAAAATTTTGTAGGGTAGAGGGTGTTCTTAACGCTTCGATAACCTATCGAAATGCTACAAAATCTGTTAAATTTTTCTTAATACCTCCGCTTAAACAAGATGTATATTTAGGCATGGACTTTTGGAAATCTTTTGGACTAGTGGATCAATTAGTGAATCATTCTGTTGCTGAATTAGATGTAGGTGCTTCAGATGGCGAAGATCTTCCAATACTTCATAATCTGACAGCAGACCAGCAACAAAGATTAACAGCAGTTATCAACGTGTCTCCTTCTTTTGACAGCGAATGATTTGGTAAAACTTGCCTAATCACGCATTCAATTGATGTGGTAGACACTAAGCCCATTAAACAAAGGCATTGGCCAATTTCTTGTGCTCTGGAGAAGTTGACGTTCACCGAGGTCGATAATATGTTAGATTTAGGCGTGATCGAGCCATCTAATAGCCCTTGGAGTAGCAACTGTGTGATAGTGGAAAAGGAAGGTAAATTACGCCTATGCTTGGACTCTCGCATGATTAATAAGCATACGCGTAAGGATGCCTATCTTTTACTACATATCGATGGCATAT
Organism: Hirtodrosophila confusa; assembly: GCA_035043065.1. NCBI lineage: Eukaryota > Metazoa > Arthropoda > Insecta > Diptera > Drosophilidae > Hirtodrosophila > Hirtodrosophila confusa. The sequence goes on from JAWNNI010000048.1 coordinate 14,476, forward strand.
TGAGTCGTTTGCCTCCCGCTTGCTATATAAGTGGCCTTGACTTAAAACATGCTTTCTGGCAAATCCCTCTGGATGAGCAGTCCAAACAATACACGGCCTTCACAATTCCGAATCGTCCACTCTATCAATATAAGGTGATGCCGTTCGGGCTCACCAATGCTCCGCAAACGATGTGCAGATTGATGGATCAAGTGATACCACCGCATCTTCGTAATCAAGTATTTGTTTACCTTGACGATCTTCTCGTATTGTCCGCAGATTTTAACTCTCACCTTCTCCTGCTTCAGGAAATCGCTTTGTGTATTCGTAAGGGAAACATTACTATTAACGTCAAGAAGTCTAAATTTTGTTTAGCAGAAATAAAATATTTAGGCTTTATTATTCGTGAAGGGCTGATAAAAACTGACCCTCGGAAAAGAAATGCCATAAATGAGTTTCCGGTTCCAAGTTCAGTTAAACAGTTAAGACGATTTGTTGGATTAACTAGGTGGTATCGACGCTTCGTCGAGAATTATGCTACCCTTAGATGTCCTTTAACGGACTTCCTAAAGAAACAAAAATCATCTCTAGTATTTTCTGAAGAGGCAATGAAGGCTTTCAACGAGTAAAAAAAGCGATTGACGTCAGTACCCATTCTGATAACCCCACATTTTACAAAGAAATTTATATTGCTTTGCGACGCCAGCTTGTACGGTCTAGGTTGTGTGCTGGCACAGAAAAATGATCAAGGCGTAGAATTGCCTATCGCATATATGTCGGTTAAGCTTTCCAAGGCGCAAAGGAACTACTCTGTAACCGAATTGGAATGCTTGGCTGTCATAAAAGGCATTAAGAAATTTCGTGCTTATATCGAAGGACAAGACTTTTTGGTAGTTACCGACCATGCATCTCTTCAGTGGTTGATGCGCCAAAAAGACTTGTCAGGCAGATTAGCCCAGTGGGCCATTCAATTGCAAGGCTTCGTCTTTAAAATTGAGCATAGAAGAGGATCCCTTAATGTCGTCGCAGACAGTTTGTCTCGACGAAATGAACCTTCGATTGAAGAATTTTGTGAGGCAGGGCCGATAGTTGACTTAGAGTCTGAACATTTTCGTAGCGCAGAGTATCTTGATCTTATTAGCCAAGTGCAAAGTAATCAAGAACGGTTGCCTGATTTAAAGATTTGCGACGGATCTGTTTACAAAAGGCTTCAAGCTGCGACTGGTGACCTGGATCTAGAGATGAACTCTTGGAAGCTTTGGATACCTTCTGGATTAGTTCTCAGTGTGTTGCAGCAAGCTCATGACTCACCAATTGCTTCGCACTGTGGAATGGGTCGGACGGTTGAAAAGTTAAAACGATACATATATTGGCCTCGTATGGTTGTGCAGATAAAGCAATATATTAAAAACTGTGCTGTATGCCGACAAACAAAGAGCCCAAATATAGTGCTGAAACCTCCTATGGGGAAGCCAATCGTTTCGGAGAGGCCTTTCCAAAAACTATACTTGGATCTATTAGGACCATACCCTCGTTCTAAAAGTGGGAATATTGGTTGCTGATCGTGGTTGATCATTGCACCAAATATCATTTTCTTTGCCCAATCAAGCGTTTTACTTCAATGAAAATTTGGGATTTTCGCCGTATTTCTTGACATTCGGTCAGAATATGATTTTAAATGGCAAGGATTACGATCTTCTTAGGAAATTGAATATGCTTTGAGATGACACTCGCTTGAATTACGCGGAAGCATTACAGTTGGCCAGGAGCCAAGCAAAGATCAAGGTGGCTAAAGCCCACCAAAACAATGCCAAGGTTTATAACTTGCGGAGCCGAAATATCATATTAAATGTTGGGGATGAGGTTAATGCGCGTAAGTTTTCGCAGAACAATGCTAGCAAACGTTTTAGCCATAAGTTGGATCTCGTTTTCAGTATAGCTACAGTTTCTAATAAAAAAAGTCCAATTTATTATGAGCTATATAATGAGAAGGGCAAAAGTATCGGAGTGTATCACCTAAAGGATATACAAACCCAATAGTAACTGTCCTTATTTATTCAGATAACGACCACTACGTGTACCTTAATGGCATTATCTGTGCTTGTAGTGGCCAGTTATACACCAGAAAGAAAGAAAACAAAAATTAAATAGAATAGCTATCCACTGAGTAGCAACCAACAGCAGTTTGTTTGAATTTCATTTTGTGCAGTGTACACAACAGCTGTAAACAGGCTTGACGCGTAGTCGAACCAAATTCACCACGACAATGTGGTGTATACTCGTTGTCTCTTTCTCTTGCCACTCATTCTTACACACAGGCATGTGCTGTTTTGTTCGGGAAGGATCCCGTTGCAGATCCATTGATAAAACATACCAAGCGGCACAGAGGTGCAAATTGTATAGTGAGATTTAATATTGAAAAGTACAGTTGCGAACGTAAAAAGTGTTACAGACGCCCACGACCGTCTGGATCTCGGTTGTTGCAGTGACGAATTTAAAGTTTGATTATAGAAGAGGAAAAAGGTGATATTTTAACAAATATCAACGTAATAAAGTAAAGTGACACGTGTTAATTCATTTTCATTAAACAGGTTGCAAAACGAGGTTAGAAAGCTTGCCAAGTGCAGCGCTTCTGACCACATCGCTTTTGGGCATAGTCCGTGGCAGCCTGTACCCACTTGATACCTCCAGCATAGCCGTGCTTGCACCAGCGCTAACCTCCATATAGCCGGGCTTGCACCAGCGCTAACCTCCATATAGCCGTTCTTGCACCAGCGCTAACCTCCAGCAAAGCCGTGCCTGCACTAGTGCTAGCTACTTTATTTGTCGTCGTGCAGAGCGCAAATTGTCCCGATTTTTACTCCCTGTACCCATAAAATGGGTAAAAAGGGGGTATTACATCTGTGCAAATGTATGTAACAGACAGAAGGAGACATCTCCGACCCTATAAAGTATATATATTCTTGATCAGTATCAAAAGAGATTTCGATTTGGCCATGTCCGTCTGTCTGTCCGTCTGTCCGTCTGTCCGTATGAACGCGTCGATCTCAGCAACTACAAGAGCTAGAGACACCAAATTTGAAATGTAGGTTCCTGTATAGCATACGCAGATCAAGTTTGTTTCATATTTCAGATATCTCCCCCGTTCCCCCGCAAATCGATTAAAACCGTTTTACAGTTACAATATTCAAGATATAGCTTTAAGATTTGGCATGTACAATACTTTAGTCTCTCTTAATCTACTGTCCAAATTTCAAGTCGATCGGATAATAAACACGGAAGTTATTCACGAAAGAAGATTCAGTAATGCAGCGAGAGGGGGAAGAAGAAGCACAGCCACCAATTAAAATGCCTCACTTGCGCTGTCGTTTTTTCCGCCTATGTGCGTGCGTCTTTGTGTATGTGTGTATGTATGTGTGTGTGGACGTAGATGTGATTGGATGTTTTAGACCTAGGTACAGGGAGTTTCGTAGTCGGGTATACTCGACTATAGCATTCTTACTTGTTGTTATAAGGCCCTGCTAAAAATTTAGGCATGTTCTGTTTGGAAGTTTTAAGCTTATAGTTTATAAAAAAAAAAATATTTTTGTAAGACAGCAAAGATTGAAATTAATGTTGGAATTTATGGAAAGTTTTAAATTACATTTTTATATGTAAACATATGCTTATACAATTGTAATTCAGTTACAGCACATATATTAACAACATTGTAACAGCTTCGATGGTACCAACGAGCTCGCCGATTGGAATTTCGTAAATGAGTGAGTTTTATTAAACTATTGGGGCAATTCGATATAATATACTCAATAATTGCCAAGGCTGGGAGGGTTCAGATGAGCCTGTGAACACTGACACCTAGTTCACAGATTTATTATCTCAATTGCTTTTTTTCGTGTCCACATATCTATTCCGATTTTGGGAATTGCTAATCGATTCGTCGATTATTTTTACTCCCTGTACCCATATGTGCATACGTATGTATTAATTTAGAGGTGACTGTGAATTTCGCAAGTGTCTGTTAAAATCATCGCTGTTAAGCACGTGGCTCACGTCACATAACATCAGCACAGCTGAGGTTATGCCTTATTGGCCTAACATTTTTACTCCCTGTACCCATAAAATGGGTAAAAAGGAGGTATTACATCTGTGCAAATGTATGTAACAGACAGAAGGAGACATTTCCGACCCTATAAAGTAGATATATTCTTGATCAGTATCAAAAGAGATTTCGATTTGGCCATGTCCGTCAGTCTGTCCGTCTGTCCGTCTGTCCGTCTGGCCGTCTGGCCGTCTGTCCGTCTGTATGAACGCGTCGATCTCAGCAACTACAAGAGCTAGAGACACCAAATCCACCAAATTCACCAAATTATTCACGAAAGAAGATTCAGTAATGCAGAGAGAGGAGTAAAGAAGAAGCACAGTCACAACTTAAAATGCCTCGCTTGCGCTGTCGCTTTTGCCGCCTGTGTGCGTGCGTCTTTGTGTATGTGTGTGTGTATGTGTAAGTGGACGTAGATGTGATTGAATGTTTTAGACCTCGGTACAGGGAGTTTCGTAGTCGGGTATACTCGACTATAGCATTCTTACTTGTTTTGTATATTTTCGTTTTGGAATTTCTGTAACTGCAGTGCGTGCACCTATTATTCTCAAGAATGTGCAAGGAAACTATTAGGGAGAAGGAAGAACCCCGACCCCATCCTGCGAGCTGAGTCCAGAGCGCAGTATAGTGCACGTCATCCGATCCCCTTTCCTTTATAGGTACTGCACCATCATTGTACCTAAGTTTAACCCAAGTTTGGCAGGTCATAGGAAAAGTAAGAGAGCCGAACTTGGGCACAAGCAGACACTACATAAGAATTGGCGCCTAACGTCGTGGGGCCCGAACAAAGGGCTTACGAGCTTATGATTAGAACCTGATCACCTCGCGTATAGTTTATTACCATCCTTATACTTATTTTTTCTTTCTGAGAGTAATGCTAGAGTAGAGAGCTCGAATCTTGGAATTGAGATTGCAATTCATACATTTGAGTTAATCTACCGGAGGAGATTAACTACACAGCATTATTTTACTGTATTAAAATAATTAGCTTGAAAGTAAGTAGTATAAATTGCACAGTTGCTGGAGAAATAGCGACCAATCTTTCTTTCATTGGAAAGGTCGACCCCAATGATTGTATTTCTATATTACTACCTACAACCATCATTAATGTTTTACTTTGAAGTCATAGGGACTACTGTGAATTGCAGGCACTAGAGAATTTTGGTAACCTGACCAGGGCTTCAAATTTCAAATTGATCATTTTCAATAGCCACTCAATTGTAATATTATTAGATATGTGGAAAAATATTTAGCAAACAACATCTAGATATTTAGGTTATATTGGAAATGACGGTTAATTAATCAAAACAAACAAAATAAACAAATAAATATGGCTGTTCGACGAAGTTTTGAAAATTTAACAGCTTCGTTGCCAGTTACAATCAGATTTTGTAAGATATGTAATGAAATTTAATCCCATGATCAAGAGATCATGAAGACTCCATGCAACCATGAATTTCATGGCAATTGTTTAGCAAGGACCTCGAAGGTAGCTCCTAAGTGTCCGGAGTGCCAGACAGCTTGCACGTTAGAGCAGCTTACAACCTCATGCAGAAATCTAGCTGAAGAGTTAGAGGCAGCTGAGTCTGTGGAGGTTCAAAATGTTGGCATCATAGCACCAGAGGGTGGTAGTGCTAAAACGAAGAAAGTTAGAGGTACAGTGCCGAAGAAAGCCATGATGACTAGGTCTACCACAAAGCAACAAGTTCACTATATACCGCCGTCGAGAAATGGCAGATCATGGGAGTCTTTAGCAAATCCTGAACCAGTTATGAGTGCTAACGAAGTGGCAAGCTACGTGCAAAATGCTATGAAAGCTCAGCAAAAACTGATGCTAGAGCAGCTCACAGCTCAGCTTACTTCAACTATACAAACCCAATTAGCTTCGATGCATATAGCATCAGTAGATTCTGTTGGCAGCAGAAATTCAATAAACATTCATCATCCAACAATATCGGCTGGAAACTCAAGTCCGAATATTCCTGCTGAGCATTTTAGAAATGGGTGTAAAAGACCACCATCTGTTATACCTCCCGAAAAAGTAGGAAGCATTCTTCAAAACTGGAGAGTGGAACCAAAGATGGTTTGTCTGCTAATGAATTCATTTACCGAGTGCGATCCCTCACTGCACAAACTTTGCGTAATGATTCACAAATAATTTGTGATCATTTACATTTGCTTCTGGCTGGGAAAGCATCCGATTGCTTTTGGCAATTTCATAGGAAAAACCCACAGTTCACTTGGGAAGCCTTTTGTACAGCGTTTTGCGATAAATATGAATATGTTTCTTGGTCTTGAGTTTCTATAATTATATTATCTTTATTATCTTTTTTTAGAGCTGCTTATACCTTGTATTTATATTCTTTTAGACAACATGGGAAGGTATTTTCAGGGGTTTATTCTTTTAGAGGAGGTAAAATTCGTGAATATTTATTAATAATATTACATTGATTACCTTTAAATTTATTAATTATAAAAAGTGATATATGTTTATTATGATTATATTTAAATAGTTTAAAAAAAATACTAATTTGTGGTGTTAGTGATATGAGTAATTCATTTTAGATCGTGAAATATTTATCAATTTGTAGAATTAGATTTTTAAATTTAATTTTGATTAGAATAACATGTTTTATTTCTAGATTGTATTTTTTATTAAATAATATAGTTTATTTTATTGAATGAGAAGTAGTTTCTTTAAATTCTATGTCTATTGTTATAACATTTTTGTTTGATTGAATAAGTTTATTATTTATATCTTTTGTTTTAATAATTGCTTCTTTAGTAATTTATTATAGAAAAGAATATATAAGTGGAGATGAAAATATTAATCGATTTATTATATTAGTTTTAATATTTGTTTTATCAATAATGTTATTAATTATTAGTCCAAATTTAATTAGAATTTTATTAGGATGAGATGGTTTAGGGTTAGTATCTTATTGTTTAGTAATTTATTTTCAAAATATTAAATCTTATAATGCAGGGATATTAACAGCTTTATCAAATCGAATTGGAGATGTGGCATTATTATTAGCTATTGCTTGAATATTAAATTATGGGGGTTGGAATTATATTTTTTATTTGGAAGTAATACAAAATGAATTTGAAATAATAATAATTGGTAGTTTAGTTATATTAGCCGCTATAACAAAAAGTGCTCAAATTCCTTTTTCTTCTTGGTTACCTGCTGCGATAGCAGCCCCTACTCCTGTATCAGCTTTAGTTCATTCTTCTACTTTAGTAACAGCGGGTGTATATTTATTAATTCGTTTTAATATTTTATTAAGAAATTCTTGGTTAGGGCAGTTTTTATTATTATTGTCTGGTTTAACAATATTTATAGCTGGGTTAGGAGCTAATTTTGAATTTGATTTAAAAAAAATTATTGCTTTATCTACATTGAGTCAATTAGGGTTAATAATAAGAATTTTATCTATAGGGTTTTATAAATTAGCTATATTTCATTTATTAACTCATGCTTTGTTTAAAGCTTTATTATTTATATGTGCTGGGGCAATTATTCATAATATAAATAATTCTCAAGATATTCGTTTGATAGGAGGTCTAAGAATTCATATGCCTTTAACTTCAGCTTGTTTTAATGTTTCAAATTTAGCTTTATGTGGTATACCTTTTTTAGCTGGGTTTTATTCAAAAGATATAATTTTAGAAGTTGTTTTAATAAGTAATATTAATATATTTTCATTTTTTTTATATTTTTTTTCTACAGGTTTAACAGTATGTTATTCATTTCGGTTAGTTTATTATTCAATAACAGGGGATTTGAATTGTAGAAGATTAAATATATTGAATGATGAGGGTTGAATTATATTACGAGGCATATTAGGTTTATTATTTATAAGAATTATTGGTGGTAGTATACTAAATTGATTAATTTTTCCTTTTCCTGTAATAATTTGTTTACCAATAAGTATAAAATTATTAACTTTATTTGTTTGTATTGTTGGGGGGTTGTTAGGATATTTAATTTCTATAAGAAATTTATATTCATTAAATAAATCATTAAATATATATAGAATTTCTAATTTTTTAGGTTCTATGTGGTTTATGCCTTATATTAGAACTTATGGGATTATTTTTTATCCTTTAAATTATGGTCAAATTGTGGTAAAAAGATTTGATCAAGGTTGATCAGAGTATTTTGGAGGTCAACATTTGTATCAAAAATTAGTAAATTATTCTCAAGTTTTATTTTTTATACATAATAATAATTTAAAAATTTATTTATTATTATTTGTATTTTGAATTTTAATTTTATTAAATTTTTTATTATTTTTGTACTTAAATAGCTTATATTAGAGTATGACATTGAAGATGTTATGGAGGTTAAATAACCTTTAGGTATAGTGAATTATATTTAGTAATTTATAAAAATAATTATTTTATTTTTACAATGAAAATGTAAAGTTTTATTTTAAACTATATAAATAGAAGTATAAATGGAATTTAACCATTAAAAGAAAAAAGTTAGCAGCTTTTACTTGGACAACATACTTCCTTAATTGGAGTTAAAACTCAATTTTATCATTAACAGTGATAGGCCTCTTTTTGGCTTCAATTAAAGAATAAGGGTAGATTTACCTAAGATTAGGTCGAAACTAATTGCAATTTATCGCTTCATATTCTTTTAGTGTAAGGTAGATTGTTTACACAATACTTTTTGAATGCAAATCAAATGTTATAATTAACTACAACCCTATTAATTTGATCAATTTAATATTCCTTGATTTCATTCGTGGTAGAGACCAATTAACAGAATTAAAATAAAAATAATAGATGTAGTTGTTCATACTATTAAGTTAGAAAATTTAAAAATAATAATTATAGGTAAAATTAAAGCAATTTCTACATCAAAAATTAAAAAAATAATAGTGATTAAAAAAAATCGTAAAGAAAAAGGCAGTCGGGAAGAAGATTTTGGGTCAAATCCACATTCAAATGGGGATCTTTTTTCTCGGTCCACTAAAGTTTTTTTAGATAAAATAGAAGCTAAGATTATAACAATAAATGAAATTGTTATAATAATTATTATAATAAAAATTATTGAAAAAATTATCTATACTATTATTAATAGACCTTATGATTGGAAGTCAAATATACTTTTATACTATATAGATTATATAATTGTTAACCCCCTCATCAGTAGATTGTAACGTATAGGAATAGTCAAACTACATCAACAAAATGTCAGTATCAAGCTGCTGCTTCAAATCCAAAATGATGATTTTTTGAAAAGTGGTTATTTAAATGTCGAAGTAAACAAATTAATAAGAATGTTGTTCCAATTAATACATGAACTCCATGAAATCCAGTTGCCATATAAAAAGTTGAACCATAAACTGAGTCTGCAATTGTGAATGGAGCTTCAATATACTCATAAGCTTGTAAAATTGTAAAATAAATTCCTAAAAGGACTGTAAAGAATAATCCTTGAGTAGTTTGTGAGTGGTTTCCTTCTATTAAACTATGATGAGCTCATGTAACTGTTACTCCTGAAGCTAATAAAATTGCTGTATTTAATAGAGGAATTTGAAATGGGTTGAAGGAAATAATTCCAGCAGGGGGTCAAGAAGCTCCTAATTCAATTGCGGGAGATAAACTTCTGTGAAAAAAAGCTCAAAAAAAGCTTACAAAAAATAAAATTTCAGATAAAATAAATAAAATTATTCCTCATCGTAAACCAATTGTTACAGCGTAAGTATGTAATCCTTGGTAAGTTCCTTCACGAGAAACATCTCGTCATCATTGGTAAACAGTTAAAATTGTAATAATATTACCTAAAAAAATAAAGAAGTATCATATTGATGGAATCATTTAATTATCCCAGAAACAGTTGTTATAGCCCCAATTGCTCCTGTTAAAGGTCAAGGTCTGTAGTCAACTAAATGAAATGGGTGATTTGAGTGTGTAGACATTTATTTATTTAATTATATATATATATATATATAAGTAATTGTTAATTTACTTCTCTAGAATACAAGGTTCTTAAAACAGCAAAGACATAAGATTGAATTATTGCAACAGCTGATTCAAGGACTAATAAAGCAATTTGTCCTACTAGTAAAAATGTTACTAGTATATAAGACATTGAAGGTCCAGTATTTCCTAGTAATGTTAATAGTAAGTGTCCAGCAATTATATTAGCAGTTAAACGAACTGCTAAAGTTCCAGGACGAATTACATTTCTAATAGTTTCAATACATACTATAAAAGGTATTAAAACTGCAGGGGTACCTTGAGGCACTAAATGAGCAAATATATGTTGTGTATGATTAATTCATCCATAAATTATAAAAGATAATCATAAAGGTAAAGCAAGTGTTAAAGTTAAAGTTAAATGACTTGTTCTTGTAAAGATATAAGGAAATAACCCTATAAAATTATTAAAAAGAATTAAAGAAAATAATGAAATAAAAATAAAAGTTGAACCGTTATGCCCTGAGGGTCCTAATAATGTTTTGAATTCTTTATGTAAAGTAGAAAGAATTGTATTTCAAAAAATATTATAACGAGAAGGTATTAATCAATAGATTGAAGGAATTATTAGCAAACCTAAAAATGTTCTTAATCAATTAAGAGAGAGACCGAAAATTGCAGAAGGATCAAATACAGAAAATAAATTTGTTATCATTTTCAATTTATTGAATTTAAATTAATATTTTTTAATTCGTTAGATTTAGGTGAAGAAGGTATGTAAGCATAATAATTGATTGAGCAAAATAAAATAAAAGTAATTGAAAAAATAAAGAATAAGATTAATCATCTAATTGGTGCTATTTGTGGGATTAAAAAATATTAATAGGTTAATAATTTTAGTTTGACATACTAATGTTATATAATTTAACTAATTTTTTTTCATTAGAAGTAATTGCTAATTTACTATAAAATGGTTTAAGAGACCAGTACTTGCTTTCAGTCATCTAATGAAGAATTTACATTATTAGAAATTCATTTAATAAAATAATTTACAGGAACACTTTCAATTACAATAGGTATAAATCTATGGTTAGCCCCACAAATTTCAGAACATTGTCCATAAAATAAACCTGGTCGGTTGATAAAAAAGTTAGTTTGGTTTAATCGACCAGGGGTTCCATCAACTTTTACACCTAAAGCAGGTACTGTTCATGAGTGAATAACATCTGCAGCTGTTACTAAAATTCGAATTTGAGAATTTATAGGTAAAACTACTCGATTATCTACATCTAATAATCGAAATCCATCGTTTGATAGTTCATTTGTTGGGATTATGTAAGAATCAAATTCAACATTATTAAAATCTGAATATTCATAACTTCAGTATCATTGATGACCGATTCTTTTAAGAGTTACTGAAGGTTCATTAATTTCATCAAGAAGATATAATAAACGGAGAGAAGGAAAAGCAATAAATAGTAAAATAATAGCAGGTAAAATAGTTCAAATTATTTCAATTAATTGTCCATGTAAAAGAAATCGGTTAATATAATTATTAAAAAAAAGTATAAATATTAGATATCCTACTAGTACAGTAATTATTACTAGAATTAATAAAGCATGATCATGAAAAAAAGTTAATTGTTCTATTAAAGGAGAGGCTCTATCTTGTAAACCTAAATTTGCTCATGTTGACATTAATTTTCTAATAAAAGTAAAATACTTTATATATGGAGCTTAAATCCATTGCACTAATCTGCCATATTAGAAATTAATTAGTTAATAAAGGTAATTCAGAATAACTATGTTCAGCAGGGGGAGTATTTTGGTATCATTCGATTGAAGAATTTAATTGTATAGGGTAGATAACTTGTCGTTGTGATACTAGACTTTCTCAAATAATATAAAAAAAGAATAAAATTCCTAAAAGTGAAATTGAAGAACCAATTGTTGAGATTACGTTTCATGTTGTATAGGCGTCTGGGTAATCTGAGTAACGTCGAGGTATACCAGCTAATCCAAGGAAATGTTGAGGAAAAAAGGTTAAATTTACACCAATAAATATAATAATAAATTGACTTTTTAATCATTTATTGTTTAATGTTAATCCTGTAAATAAAGGGTATCAATGAACAAACCCTGCTATAATTGCAAATACAGCTCCTATTGATAATACATAGTGAAAATGAGCAACTACATAGTATGTGTCATGGAGAATGATATCAACAGAAGAATTAGCAAGAACAACTCCTGTTAATCCACCGACTGTAAATAAAAATACAAATCCTAAAGCTCAAAGAATAGCTGGGGAATATGAAAGTTGAGCTCCATGAAGAGTAGCAAGTCATCTGAAAATTTTAATTCCAGTAGGTACAGCAATAATTATTGTTGCTGATGTAAAATAAGCTCGAGTATCAACATCTATTCCTACAGTAAATATATGATGAGCTCATACAATGAAACCTAATAAACCAATTGCTAATATAGCATAAATTATTCCTAAAGAACCGAAAGTTTCCTTTTTACCTGATTCTTGTCTAATAATATGGGAAATTATTCCAAATCCTGGTAAAATTAAAATATAAACTTCTGGATGACCAAAGAATCAAAATAAATGTTGGTATAGAATTGGGTCTCCTCCTCCTGCAGGGTCAAAAAATGAGGTATTTAAATTTCGATCAGTTAATAATATTGTGATTGCTCCGGCTAATACAGGTAAAGATAAAAGTAGTAAAAGAGCTGTAATTACAACTGATCAGACAAATAAAGGCATACGGTCTAAAGTAATTCCTGAAGATCGTATATTAATTACTGTTGTAATAAAATTTACAGCTCCTAAAATTGAAGAGATTCCTGCTAAATGTAAAGAGAAAATTGCTAAATCAACAGAAGCTCCTCCATGAGCAATTCCTGCAGATAAAGGAGGGTAAACTGTTCAACCTGTTCCAGCTCCATTTTCTACTATACTTCTAACTAATAATAAAGTTAAAGCAGGGGGAAGAAGTCAAAATCTTATATTATTTATTCGTGGGAATGCTATATCAGGAGCTCCTAATATTAAAGGGACTAACCAGTTTCCGAATCCTCCAATTATAATAGGTATTACTATAAAAAAAATTATTACAAAAGCATGAGCTGTAACAATTACATTATAAATTTGATCATCACCAATTAAAGCTCCAGGGTGTCCTAATTCAGCTCGAATTAAAATTCTTAAAGATGTTCCTACTATCCCAGCTCAAGCCCCGAAAATAAAGTATAAAGTTCCAATATCTTTATGATTTGTGGAAAATAATCATTGTCGCGATTAAGTGGCTGAAGTTTAGGCAGTAGATTGTAAATCTATTTATAAGAATTGTTCTTCTTAATCATTTATCTTGGTCTTATAGTCAACAATGATATCAAACTGCAATTTTGAAGGAGTATTAATTACTAAGGCTTAAAGGAATTCCTATATTTACAGCTTTGAAGGCTATTAGTTTATTTAACTTAAAGCCTTACAAATCTATAGTATGTAATAAAATATGGAAATTAAAAATAATCCAAAAATTGATATAAATGTTAAAATTAAATATAAATTTATATTAACATTATTTATTTGAGAATTAGTAATTCAATTATTTTCGTAGTAATTTAGTATAAATGCTGAATAACAAATTCGTAAATAAAAGAATAAAGTAATTAAAGTTGATATTATCAAAATTACTAATTGAAAATACTGGTTACATAATGTTAATTGTTGAATTACAATTCATTTAGGTAAAAACCCTAAAAATGGAGGAAGACCCCCTAAAGATAAAAAATTTATAAATAAAGTAAATTTTAAAATTTTTCTGTGTATAAATCATGAAAATAATTGGTTTAAATGGAATAGTTTAAAAATATTAAATATAAATGTTAAAATAAAAGATAAAAAAGAATAAAATAAAAAATAAATTAATCAAATTGACTCTCTAATTTTTAAAGCTCTTAATATTCATCCTAAATGATTAATTGATGAGAAAGCTATTAGTTTTCGCAAAGAAGTTTGATTTAAACCTCCAATTGCCCCTACTATTACAGATAAAATTACTCTAATTAATAATAAATTTTTATTAGTTAGGTAAGAAATTAATATTAAAGGAGCAATTTTTTGTCAAGTTATTAGTAAAAGCGCGTTTATTCAAGTTAAACCTTCTATAAGATTAGGAAATCAAAAATGAAAAGGTGCGGCACCTCTTTTTAGTAATAAGGTCGATAATATAATTATTGATGTAAAAGATTCATTAATTTCGTTATTTATATTATTTTTTAATATTAATAGAATTACTGAAAATAATAGAACAGTTGAAGCTAAGGCTTGGGTTAAAAAATATTTTAAAGAAGCTTCTGTTGATTTAAAATTATTATTATCTCTTATTAGGGGAATAAAAGATAACAAATTAATTTCTAAACCTATTCAAGCTCCTAACCAAGAATTAGATGTAACTGTAATTAATGTTCCAATAATTATTATTGTAATAAATAAAATTTTTGAAGAATTATTAAAAATTAAAAAGAAAAGGATTAAAACCTTTATAAATGGGGTATGAACCCAGTAGCTTAGTTAGCTTATCTTTTTATATTTTGGTGTATGATGCACAAAAGTTTTTGATACTTTTAGAAATAGTTTAATTCTATTAAATATAAAGTCTTTTTAAAAAAAACAATAAAACTTAATAATGAATGTGGAGTACCACATAATTTACCCTATCAAGGTAACCCTTTTTATCAGGCAATTCATTATTAGCGTGTTTCTCCTCTCTTTTTTTTTTTTTTTTATTTACTCATACTTTTAAAAAAATTCTTAATTTTTTTAAAAAAAATTATTTTTAATTTAATAATTTTTTTTAGTATGTTTTTTTTATAGTAATATAATTTTTATAAATAATTTTATTTTTCTATATAGATATATATATACAATAAATCATCAACTATATATAAATATATAAAATTATAATAATTTATTAAACATATATATATATATATAAATCAAAAGAATAATTAGATAAAACATTAAAAAATAGATTTTTTTTTACCATATTTGTACAGATTTTTGGATTGTGAAATTTTTTATTTAAATTGTTAATTATATTAAGATATATTAAATATTTATATATATATATATTATCTATTAATTATGATCTTGTATACTAAAAATTTAATTTTTATTTTTATATTTTAAAAATAATTATATTTTCTTTATATCTATTTTTTCATAAATGCATAAAAAAAAAAAAAAAGGAGAAGGGATTTTTAATAGAGAGTAAATTGGCTTTAATTTTTATTAATTATTG
The DNA here is from genome assembly GCA_035043065.1 of Hirtodrosophila confusa. Lineage (NCBI taxonomy): Eukaryota > Metazoa > Arthropoda > Insecta > Diptera > Drosophilidae > Hirtodrosophila > Hirtodrosophila confusa. Next base: position 29,809 of record JAWNNI010000048.1, read on the forward strand.
GTGTAAAAATTTTGATTTTTTATAATTATTTTAAAATATTTATATTAAAAAATTTTAATTATTATAAAAAATTATTATTAAATTAATAAATTTATTTATATTATTTAATATTTTCATAAGCTTATTAAAATTTGTAATTTTTATAAGTTATATAAGTATATTTGTAATTGATTTTAAAATTTAACTAAATTTTATTATTTTTATTAATTTATTTTTTAAAATTATTTTAAAAATTATTTTAAAAATTATGATTAAAATTGAAAAATAATAAAGTATAAGTTTTCATTTAAAATTTTAAATGAAATTTATATTAATAGGGGATTATTTTAAATTTTTCTTCTATCTAGTGATTAAATAAATTTATTTAAAAATAAATTAATTAATAAAAATTATTTTAAAAAATTAAGTTATTTTTAAAAATTTTTAATTTTAAAAAATATTAAATTTATAACCGTATTTTATTATTAAAGTTTTATTTTGGCTTAAAAATTTGTTATTAATTTGATTTATATGTAAATTTTTGTGTGAATTTTTATTAATTTTAAAAATTAATAATTTTTTTATACGCGCAGTAATTAATTTTATTGATTAAAGAAATTTAGAAATAGTAATATTAAAGAGTATAGATTAAATTGGTGCCAGCAATCGCGGTTATACCAATTATACAAATAAATTTTTTTAGTATAAGTTAAATTGATTTGAATTAAATAAAATTAAATTTATTAAGTGAAATTTTAAATTTAAATTTTTATAAAAAAATAATTGAAGCTTAAAAATTTTAATTAAAAACTAGGATTAGATACCCTATTATTTAAAATGTAAATATAAATATTAAAGTAGTAATAGTTATGTTCTTGAAACTTAAAAAATTTGGCGGTATTTTAGTCTATCCAGAGGAACCTGTTTTGTAATCGATAATCCACGATGGACCTTACTTAGATTTGTTATCAGTTTATATACCGTCGTTATCAGAATATTTTATAAGAATATTAATATTCAATAATTTTAATTAGAATTTATATCAGATCAAGGTGTAGCTTATATCTAAGTAATAATGGGTTACAATAAATTTATTTAAACGGAAAAAATTATGAAAAAGTTTTTGAAGGTGGATTTGGTAGTAAAATTATATAGATTAATAATTTGATTTTAGCTCTAAAATATGTACACATCGCCCGTCGCTCTTATTATTAAGGTAAGATAAGTCGTAACATAGTAGATGTACTGGAAAGTGTATCTAGAATGACAATTTAAAGCTTATTAAGTAAAGCATTTCATTTACATTGAAAAGATTTTTGTGCAAATCAATATAGATTGATTAGATTTTATTTATTAATTGTGTTTATTTTAAATTAAAATATTAAAAATAATTATATAATAAAAAGTTTTAGTATTGTTTAAAGAAAAAATAAATTTAATAATAGTTTAATAGTATTGTAAAAGAAAATTGAAATAATTTGAAAAATTTTTATTTTAAAAGAAAATTTAATTTATTGTACCTTGTGTATCAGCGTTTATTAAATAAAAAATATTAATAAATATTTTTCTCGATTTTAAAAGAGTTAATATGATATTAAAGTTAATGTGATAAAATTATTTTAAATATTATATTAGAAATGAAATGTTATTCGTTTTTAAAGGTATCTAGTTTTTCAAGAAATAAATTTAATTTAGAAATTATAAATTTATTTAAAAAATTTTTTAATTAAATAATTTATAATTTTAATATTTTATGGGATAAGCTATAAAATAAATTTTTAAAAATAATAAATAAATTTAATAAATATATGTTTAGAATTAGCAATTGTTTATAATTATGTTATAATTTATTTTATAAATAAAATTATTTATTAAATTTTAAAAATTTATTGAAATATTAATTTTAATTTTTAAAATTAAGTAATAATGATAGAATTAGTATATATTTATGTACCAATAAATTTTAATGAAAAGTTTAAGTAAAGAATTCGGCAAAAATAATGTTCGCCTGTTTAACAAAAACATGTCTTTTTGAAATAAATTTAAAGTCTAACCTGCCCACTGAGTTTTTAAATGGCCGCAGTATTCTAACTGTGCAAAGGTAGCATAATCATTAGTCTTTTAATTGAAGGCTGGAATGAATGGTTGGACGAGATATTAACTGTTTCATTTGAATTTTTTATAGAATTTTATTTTTTAGTCAAAAAGCTAAAATTTATTTAAAAGACGAGAAGACCCTATAAATCTTTATATTTTGTTTATTTTAATTGTAAAGATTAATTTTATTATAATAAATTAAAATATTTTATTGGGGTGATATTAAAATTTAAAAAACTTTTAATTTTTTAAACCATTAATTTATGAATATTTGATCCATTAATAATGATTAAAAATTTAAGTTACTTTAGGGATAACAGCGTAATTTTTTTGGAGAGTTCATATCGATAAAAAAGATTGCGACCTCGATGTTGGATTAAGATATAATTTTGGGTGTAGCCGTTCAAATTTTAAGTCTGTTCGACTTTTAAATTCTTACATGATCTGAGTTCAAACCGGCGTAAGCCAGGTTGGTTTCTATCTTTAAAAAAATTGAAATATTTTAGTACGAAAGGACCAAATATTAGAATAATTATATTTTAAAAAAGAATATTATTAATTTATAAGCTATTTTGGCAGATTAGTGCAATAAATTTAGAATTTATTTATGTGATTTTTATTACAAATAGTACTTGTTTTATATTGAATTAATTATATCTTTAATTGGGAGTTTATTATTAATTATTTGTGTATTAGTTAGTGTAGCTTTTTTAACATTATTAGAACGTAAAGTTCTTGGTTATATTCAGATTCGTAAAGGTCCTAATAAAGTTGGGTTAATAGGAATTCCTCAACCTTTTTGTGATGCGATTAAGTTATTTACAAAAGAACAAACTTATCCTCTACTTTCTAATTATTTAAGATATTATATTTCTCCTATTTTATCATTATTTTTATCATTAGTAGTTTGAATATGTATACCTTTTTTTATTAAATTATATTCTTTTAATTTAGGAGGATTATTTTTTTATGCTGTACAAGTTTAGGTGTTTATACAGTAATAGTAGCTGGTTGGTCATCTAATTCTAATTATGCGTTATTAGGAGGGTTACGAGCGGTTGCTCAAACTATTTCTTATGAAGTTAGTTTAGCTTTAATTTTATTGTCTTTTGTATTTTTAATTGGAGGGTATAATTTTTTATATTTTCATTATTATCAAGTTTATATGTGATTTTTATTTATTTTGTTTCCTATGGCTTTAGTATGATTAACTATTTCTTTAGCTGAGACTAATCGTACTCCATTTGATTTTGCTGAAGGAGAATCAGAATTAGTTTCTGGGTTTAATGTAGAATATAGAAGAGGAGGATTTGCATTAATTTTTTTGGCTGAGTATGCAAGAATTTTATTTATAAGTATATTATTTTGTGTAATTTTTTTAGGGTGTGATGTTTTTAATTTGTTATTTTATTTAAAATTGATATTAATTTCTTTTGTTTTTATCTGGGTGCGGGGGACTTTACCTCGGTTTCGTTATGATAAGTTAATATATTTAGCTTGAAAATGTTTTTTATCTTTTTCGTTAAATTATTTGTTATTTTTTATTGGTTTTAAAATTCTATTATTTTCTTTATTATTGTGAATTATATTTAGTAAAGTTAATAGAAAATAAAATTTCTATCTTATGTTTTCAAAACATACGCTTGTTCAAGCTCATTAACTAATTTAATAAATTATCTCATCATTTATTTACTAAAGGGTTAATTAAGTAGTATAAAAAATACATTACTGTTAAAATTTGTCCAATTAAAACATAAGGTTCTTCTACAGGTCGGGCTCCAATTCAAGTTAATAAAATTACTGTTGTTACTATAACCCAAAATAAAATTTGATTAATAGGGTAAAATTGAGTTCCTCGGAATTTTCTTAAAGAGTAAAAAGGGAGAATTATTAAAATTGCAATTGATAATACAAGAGCAATTACTCCTCCTAGTTTATTAGGAATTGATCGTAAAATAGCGTAAGCAAATAGGAAATATCATTCGGGTTGAATATGGGCAGGGGTAACTAGTGGATTTGCTGGGATAAAATTATCTGGGTCCCCTAGTAAATTAGGTCTGATTAAAACTAGAGCAATTAAAATAAAAATTATAACAATAAATCCTACAATATCCTTGTAGGTAAAATAAGGATGAAATGGGATTTTATCAATATTAGAATTTAATCCAATAGGATTATTTGATCCTGTTTGGTGTAAAAATAATAAATGGATTATTGTTATTGCTAATACAATAAATGGTAGGATAAAGTGGAATGTAAAAAATCGAGTTAAAGTTGCATTATCAACAGCAAATCCTCCTCATACTCATTGTACTAAATCAATTCCTAAATAAGGTACTGCAGATAATAAATTTGTAATTACTGTGGCTCCTCAAAAAGATATTTGTCCTCAAGGTAGAACATACCCTATAAAAGCTGTTCCTATTACAAGAAATAAGATAATAACTCCTACTATTCATGTTGGAGTAAATAAGTATGAGCCGTAGTATATTCCTCGGCCTACATGTAGGTAGATACAAATAAAAAAGAATGATGCACCGTTAGCATGTAGGGTACGAAGTAATCAACCGTAGTTAACATCTCGGCAAATATGATTAACTCTATTAAATGCTATATTAACATCTGCTGTATAATGTATAGCTAAAAATAATCCTGTTAAAATTTGAATAATTAAACATAGGCCTAATAAAGAACCGAAATTTCATCATCTTGAAATATTAATAGGAGCAGGTAGGTCTACTAATGCATTATTTGCAATTTTAAATAAAGGGTGTGAGGTTCGTAAAGGTTTATTCATTAATTCATTATTCGGAGAGGACCTTTAAATAATTTAGTGATTTTTACAACTACAATTAAAGTAATTAGTAAGTAATTTATTAATAAAATTGTTACAAGATTTGTTGGAAAATTGTATAATTTATTTAAAGAAAGAGAATTTTCTGAAAAATAAGAATAAATATTTGTAATAGTTTCTATTTCGTTATTTATTAAAAAAAATGTAGTTGAATTTTTATCAATAATAAGAGATATAAGAATTAATAAAGTAATTAAAATTATTGAGGATAAAGTTAATTTTATTGATAAATTAAATATTTCATTTGAAGCTAAAGATGTAACATAAATAAATAAGACTAATATCCCCCCTAAAAAAACTAAAAATAAAACATAAGAAAATCAAAATGTTTTTGTTATTAATCCTGTTAGTAGACAAATTAGAATTGTTTGTATAAGTAAAGTTAATCCTATAGCTAAAGGGTGAATTATGTTGATAAAAATGATTGAAGTTATAAAAATTAAAGAATAGAGAAGTAATTGTATAATATCAAGAGGTAGTTTATGTAAAATATTAATTTTGGGGATTAATGAAAAAGAAATTCTTTTCTCTTGAAGTTTTAAAAGATTATATCTTATTTCTGATTTACAAGACCAATGTTTTTATTAAACTATTAAAACTAATGATTATAATTTTATATTGAAGTTTTCCGATAATTTTATTTATTTTAGGTTTATTTTGTTTTGTTTCAAATCGTAAACATTTACTTTCTATACTATTAAGATTAGAATTTATTGTTTTAATCTTATTTTTTATACTTTTTATATATTTAAATTTATTAAATTATGAAAATTATTTTAGAATAATATTTTTGACTTTTAGAGTATGTGAAGGGGCTTTGGGGTTATCAATTTTAGTTTCTATAATTCGAACACATGGTAATGATTATTTTCAATCTTTTAGAATTATATAGATGTTAAAATTAGTACTTTTTTTATTATTTTTATCTCCAGTTTGTTTTATAAATAATATATACTGAATGGTGCAAATTTTATTATTTTTTGCTAGTTTTATTTTTTTGTTGATAAATAATTTTATAAATTATTGAGCAAATATTTCTTATTTTTTAGGTTGTGATATATTATCTTATGGGTTAGTTTTGTTAAGTTTATGAATTTGTTCTTTAATATTATTAGCTAGAGAAAGTGTTAATAAGTATAATAATTATAAAAATTTATTTTTATTAAATATTATTTTACTACTGTTATTATTAGTTTTAACATTTAGAAGAATAAGATTGTTTATATTTTATTTATTTTTTGAAAGAAGTTTAATTCCAACTTTATTTTTAATTTTAGGTTGAGGGTACCAACCAGAGCGTTTACAAGCTGGGGTTTATTTATTATTTTATACTTTATTAGTATCTCTTCCAATATTAATTGGTATTTTTTATTTAATGAATAAAACTGGAACAATAAATTTTTATTTATTAAATAATTTTATGTTTAATTATGATTTATTATATTTTTGTATGATATGTGCTTTTTTAGTAAAAATACCTATATTTTTAGTACATTTATGGTTGCCTAAAGCTCATGTTGAAGCTCCTGTTTCTGGTTCAATAATTTTAGCGGGAATTATGTTAAAATTAGGGGGGTATGGAATATTACGAGTTGTTTCGGTTTTACAGCTAATAAATTTAAAATATAGATTTATTTGAGTTAGAATTAGATTAGTAGGGGGAGTTTTAGTTAGATTAGTATGTTTACGACAAACTGATTTAAAGGCATTAATTGCTTATTCTTCAGTTGCCCATATAGGAATTGTATTGGCAGGGTTATTAACTATAAGATATTGAGGTTTATGTGGTTCTTATAGTTTAATAATTGCTCATGGGCTTTGTTCATCTGGTTTATTTTGTTTAGCTAATGTTTCTTATGAACGTTTAGGAAGTCGGAGATTATTAATTAATAAGGGTTTATTAAATTTTATACCTGCTATAGCTTTATGATGATTTTTATTAAGTTCAGCTAATATAGCAGCACCTCCTACTTTAAATTTATTAGGTGAAATTTCTTTATTAAATAGAATTGTTTCTTGGTCTTGAGTTTCTATAATTATATTATCTTTATTATCTTTTTTTAGAGCTGCTTATACCTTGTATTTATATTCTTTTAGACAACATGGGAAGGTATTTTCAGGGGTTTATTCTTTTAGAGGAGGTAAAATTCGTGAATATTTATTAATAATATTACATTGATTACCTTTAAATTTATTAATTATAAAAAGTGATATATGTTTATTATGATTATATTTAAATAGTTTAAAAAAAATACTAATTTGTGGTGTTAGTGATATGAGTAATTCATTTTAGATCGTGAAATATTTATCAATTTGTAGAATTAGATTTTTAAATTTAATTTTGATTAGAATAACATGTTTTATTTCTAGATTGTATTTTTTATTAAATAATATAGTTTATTTTATTGAATGAGAAGTAGTTTCTTTAAATTCTATGTCTATTGTTATAACATTTTTGTTTGATTGAATAAGTTTATTATTTATATCTTTTGTTTTAATAATTGCTTCTTTAGTAATTTATTATAGAAAAGAATATATAAGTGGAGATGAAAATATTAATCGATTTATTATATTAGTTTTAATATTTGTTTTATCAATAATGTTATTAATTATTAGTCCAAATTTAATTAGAATTTTATTAGGATGAGATGGTTTAGGGTTAGTATCTTATTGTTTAGTAATTTATTTTCAAAATATTAAATCTTATAATGCAGGGATATTAACAGCTTTATCAAATCGAATTGGAGATGTGGCATTATTATTAGCTATTGCTTGAATATTAAATTATGGGGGTTGGAATTATATTTTTTATTTGGAAGTAATACAAAATGAATTTGAAATAATAATAATTGGTAGTTTAGTTATATTAGCCGCTATAACAAAAAGTGCTCAAATTCCTTTTTCTTCTTGGTTACCTGCTGCGATAGCAGCCCCTACTCCTGTATCAGCTTTAGTTCATTCTTCTACTTTAGTAACAGCGGGTGTATATTTATTAATTCGTTTTAATATTTTATTAAGAAATTCTTGGTTAGGGCAGTTTTTATTATTATTGTCTGGTTTAACAATATTTATAGCTGGGTTAGGAGCTAATTTTGAATTTGATTTAAAAAAAATTATTGCTTTATCTACATTGAGTCAATTAGGGTTAATAATAAGAATTTTATCTATAGGGTTTTATAAATTAGCTATATTTCATTTATTAACTCATGCTTTGTTTAAAGCTTTATTATTTATATGTGCTGGGGCAATTATTCATAATATAAATAATTCTCAAGATATTCGTTTGATAGGAGGTCTAAGAATTCATATGCCTTTAACTTCAGCTTGTTTTAATGTTTCAAATTTAGCTTTATGTGGTATACCTTTTTTAGCTGGGTTTTATTCAAAAGATATAATTTTAGAAGTTGTTTTAATAAGTAATATTAATATATTTTCATTTTTTTTATATTTTTTTTCTACAGGTTTAACAGTATGTTATTCATTTCGGTTAGTTTATTATTCAATAACAGGGGATTTGAATTGTAGAAGATTAAATATATTGAATGATGAGGGTTGAATTATATTACGAGGCATATTAGGTTTATTATTTATAAGAATTATTGGTGGTAGTATACTAAATTGATTAATTTTTCCTTTTCCTGTAATAATTTGTTTACCAATAAGTATAAAATTATTAACTTTATTTGTTTGTATTGTTGGGGGGTTGTTAGGATATTTAATTTCTATAAGAAATTTATATTCATTAAATAAATCATTAAATATATATAGAATTTCTAATTTTTTAGGTTCTATGTGGTTTATGCCTTATATTAGAACTTATGGGATTATTTTTTATCCTTTAAATTATGGTCAAATTGTGGTAAAAAGATTTGATCAAGGTTGATCAGAGTATTTTGGAGGTCAACATTTGTATCAAAAATTAGTAAATTATTCTCAAGTTTTATTTTTTATACATAATAATAATTTAAAAATTTATTTATTATTATTTGTATTTTGAATTTTAATTTTATTAAATTTTTTATTATTTTTGTACTTAAATAGCTTATATTAGAGTATGACATTGAAGATGTTATGGAGGTTAAATAACCTTTAGGTATAGTGAATTATATTTAGTAATTTATAAAAATAATTATTTTATTTTTACAATGAAAATGTAAAGTTTTATTTTAAACTATATAAATAGAAGTATAAATGGAATTTAACCATTAAAAGAAAAAAGTTAGCAGCTTTTACTTGGACAACATACTTCCTTAATTGGAGTTAAAACTCAATTTTATCATTAACAGTGATAGGCCTCTTTTTGGCTTCAATTAAAGAATAAGGGTAGATTTACCTAAGATTAGGTCGAAACTAATTGCAATTTATCGCTTCATATTCTTTTAGTGTAAGGTAGATTGTTTACACAATACTTTTTGAATGCAAATCAAATGTTATAATTAACTACAACCCTATTAATTTGATCAATTTAATATTCCTTGATTTCATTCGTGGTAGAGACCAATTAACAGAATTAAAATAAAAATAATAGATGTAGTTGTTCATACTATTAAGTTAGAAAATTTAAAAATAATAATTATAGGTAAAATTAAAGCAATTTCTACATCAAAAATTAAAAAAATAATAGTGATTAAAAAAAATCGTAAAGAAAAAGGCAGTCGGGAAGAAGATTTTGGGTCAAATCCACATTCAAATGGGGATCTTTTTTCTCGGTCCACTAAAGTTTTTTTAGATAAAATAGAAGCTAAGATTATAACAATAAATGAAATTGTTATAATAATTATTATAATAAAAATTATTGAAAAAATTATCTATACTATTATTAATAGACCTTATGATTGGAAGTCAAATATACTTTTATACTATATAGATTATATAATTGTTAACCCCCTCATCAGTAGATTGTAACGTATAGGAATAGTCAAACTACATCAACAAAATGTCAGTATCAAGCTGCTGCTTCAAATCCAAAATGATGATTTTTTGAAAAGTGGTTATTTAAATGTCGAAGTAAACAAATTAATAAGAATGTTGTTCCAATTAATACATGAACTCCATGAAATCCAGTTGCCATATAAAAAGTTGAACCATAAACTGAGTCTGCAATTGTGAATGGAGCTTCAATATACTCATAAGCTTGTAAAATTGTAAAATAAATTCCTAAAAGGACTGTAAAGAATAATCCTTGAGTAGTTTGTGAGTGGTTTCCTTCTATTAAACTATGATGAGCTCATGTAACTGTTACTCCTGAAGCTAATAAAATTGCTGTATTTAATAGAGGAATTTGAAATGGGTTGAAGGAAATAATTCCAGCAGGGGGTCAAGAAGCTCCTAATTCAATTGCGGGAGATAAACTTCTGTGAAAAAAAGCTCAAAAAAAGCTTACAAAAAATAAAATTTCAGATAAAATAAATAAAATTATTCCTCATCGTAAACCAATTGTTACAGCGTAAGTATGTAATCCTTGGTAAGTTCCTTCACGAGAAACATCTCGTCATCATTGGTAAACAGTTAAAATTGTAATAATATTACCTAAAAAAATAAAGAAGTATCATATTGATGGAATCATTTAATTATCCCAGAAACAGTTGTTATAGCCCCAATTGCTCCTGTTAAAGGTCAAGGTCTGTAGTCAACTAAATGAAATGGGTGATTTGAGTGTGTAGACATTTATTTATTTAATTATATATATATATATATATAAGTAATTGTTAATTTACTTCTCTAGAATACAAGGTTCTTAAAACAGCAAAGACATAAGATTGAATTATTGCAACAGCTGATTCAAGGACTAATAAAGCAATTTGTCCTACTAGTAAAAATGTTACTAGTATATAAGACATTGAAGGTCCAGTATTTCCTAGTAATGTTAATAGTAAGTGTCCAGCAATTATATTAGCAGTTAAACGAACTGCTAAAGTTCCAGGACGAATTACATTTCTAATAGTTTCAATACATACTATAAAAGGTATTAAAACTGCAGGGGTACCTTGAGGCACTAAATGAGCAAATATATGTTGTGTATGATTAATTCATCCATAAATTATAAAAGATAATCATAAAGGTAAAGCAAGTGTTAAAGTTAAAGTTAAATGACTTGTTCTTGTAAAGATATAAGGAAATAACCCTATAAAATTATTAAAAAGAATTAAAGAAAATAATGAAATAAAAATAAAAGTTGAACCGTTATGCCCTGAGGGTCCTAATAATGTTTTGAATTCTTTATGTAAAGTAGAAAGAATTGTATTTCAAAAAATATTATAACGAGAAGGTATTAATCAATAGATTGAAGGAATTATTAGCAAACCTAAAAATGTTCTTAATCAATTAAGAGAGAGACCGAAAATTGCAGAAGGATCAAATACAGAAAATAAATTTGTTATCATTTTCAATTTATTGAATTTAAATTAATATTTTTTAATTCGTTAGATTTAGGTGAAGAAGGTATGTAAGCATAATAATTGATTGAGCAAAATAAAATAAAAGTAATTGAAAAAATAAAGAATAAGATTAATCATCTAATTGGTGCTATTTGTGGGATTAAAAAATATTAATAGGTTAATAATTTTAGTTTGACATACTAATGTTATATAATTTAACTAATTTTTTTTCATTAGAAGTAATTGCTAATTTACTATAAAATGGTTTAAGAGACCAGTACTTGCTTTCAGTCATCTAATGAAGAATTTACATTATTAGAAATTCATTTAATAAAATAATTTACAGGAACACTTTCAATTACAATAGGTATAAATCTATGGTTAGCCCCACAAATTTCAGAACATTGTCCATAAAATAAACCTGGTCGGTTGATAAAAAAGTTAGTTTGGTTTAATCGACCAGGGGTTCCATCAACTTTTACACCTAAAGCAGGTACTGTTCATGAGTGAATAACATCTGCAGCTGTTACTAAAATTCGAATTTGAGAATTTATAGGTAAAACTACTCGATTATCTACATCTAATAATCGAAATCCATCGTTTGATAGTTCATTTGTTGGGATTATGTAAGAATCAAATTCAACATTATTAAAATCTGAATATTCATAACTTCAGTATCATTGATGACCGATTCTTTTAAGAGTTACTGAAGGTTCATTAATTTCATCAAGAAGATATAATAAACGGAGAGAAGGAAAAGCAATAAATAGTAAAATAATAGCAGGTAAAATAGTTCAAATTATTTCAATTAATTGTCCATGTAAAAGAAATCGGTTAATATAATTATTAAAAAAAAGTATAAATATTAGATATCCTACTAGTACAGTAATTATTACTAGAATTAATAAAGCATGATCATGAAAAAAAGTTAATTGTTCTATTAAAGGAGAGGCTCTATCTTGTAAACCTAAATTTGCTCATGTTGACATTAATTTTCTAATAAAAGTAAAATACTTTATATATGGAGCTTAAATCCATTGCACTAATCTGCCATATTAGAAATTAATTAGTTAATAAAGGTAATTCAGAATAACTATGTTCAGCAGGGGGAGTATTTTGGTATCATTCGATTGAAGAATTTAATTGTATAGGGTAGATAACTTGTCGTTGTGATACTAGACTTTCTCAAATAATATAAAAAAAGAATAAAATTCCTAAAAGTGAAATTGAAGAACCAATTGTTGAGATTACGTTTCATGTTGTATAGGCGTCTGGGTAATCTGAGTAACGTCGAGGTATACCAGCTAATCCAAGGAAATGTTGAGGAAAAAAGGTTAAATTTACACCAATAAATATAATAATAAATTGACTTTTTAATCATTTATTGTTTAATGTTAATCCTGTAAATAAAGGGTATCAATGAACAAACCCTGCTATAATTGCAAATACAGCTCCTATTGATAATACATAGTGAAAATGAGCAACTACATAGTATGTGTCATGGAGAATGATATCAACAGAAGAATTAGCAAGAACAACTCCTGTTAATCCACCGACTGTAAATAAAAATACAAATCCTAAAGCTCAAAGAATAGCTGGGGAATATGAAAGTTGAGCTCCATGAAGAGTAGCAAGTCATCTGAAAATTTTAATTCCAGTAGGTACAGCAATAATTATTGTTGCTGATGTAAAATAAGCTCGAGTATCAACATCTATTCCTACAGTAAATATATGATGAGCTCATACAATGAAACCTAATAAACCAATTGCTAATATAGCATAAATTATTCCTAAAGAACCGAAAGTTTCCTTTTTACCTGATTCTTGTCTAATAATATGGGAAATTATTCCAAATCCTGGTAAAATTAAAATATAAACTTCTGGATGACCAAAGAATCAAAATAAATGTTGGTATAGAATTGGGTCTCCTCCTCCTGCAGGGTCAAAAAATGAGGTATTTAAATTTCGATCAGTTAATAATATTGTGATTGCTCCGGCTAATACAGGTAAAGATAAAAGTAGTAAAAGAGCTGTAATTACAACTGATCAGACAAATAAAGGCATACGGTCTAAAGTAATTCCTGAAGATCGTATATTAATTACTGTTGTAATAAAATTTACAGCTCCTAAAATTGAAGAGATTCCTGCTAAATGTAAAGAGAAAATTGCTAAATCAACAGAAGCTCCTCCATGAGCAATTCCTGCAGATAAAGGAGGGTAAACTGTTCAACCTGTTCCAGCTCCATTTTCTACTATACTTCTAACTAATAATAAAGTTAAAGCAGGGGGAAGAAGTCAAAATCTTATATTATTTATTCGTGGGAATGCTATATCAGGAGCTCCTAATATTAAAGGGACTAACCAGTTTCCGAATCCTCCAATTATAATAGGTATTACTATAAAAAAAATTATTACAAAAGCATGAGCTGTAACAATTACATTATAAATTTGATCATCACCAATTAAAGCTCCAGGGTGTCCTAATTCAGCTCGAATTAAAATTCTTAAAGATGTTCCTACTATCCCAGCTCAAGCCCCGAAAATAAAGTATAAAGTTCCAATATCTTTATGATTTGTGGAAAATAATCATTGTCGCGATTAAGTGGCTGAAGTTTAGGCAGTAGATTGTAAATCTATTTATAAGAATTGTTCTTCTTAATCATTTATCTTGGTCTTATAGTCAACAATGATATCAAACTGCAATTTTGAAGGAGTATTAATTACTAAGGCTTAAAGGAATTCCTATATTTACAGCTTTGAAGGCTATTAGTTTATTTAACTTAAAGCCTTACAAATCTATAGTATGTAATAAAATATGGAAATTAAAAATAATCCAAAAATTGATATAAATGTTAAAATTAAATATAAATTTATATTAACATTATTTATTTGAGAATTAGTAATTCAATTATTTTCGTAGTAATTTAGTATAAATGCTGAATAACAAATTCGTAAATAAAAGAATAAAGTAATTAAAGTTGATATTATCAAAATTACTAATTGAAAATACTGGTTACATAATGTTAATTGTTGAATTACAATTCATTTAGGTAAAAACCCTAAAAATGGAGGAAGACCCCCTAAAGATAAAAAATTTATAAATAAAGTAAATTTTAAAATTTTTCTGTGTATAAATCATGAAAATAATTGGTTTAAATGGAATAGTTTAAAAATATTAAATATAAATGTTAAAATAAAAGATAAAAAAGAATAAAATAAAAAATAAATTAATCAAATTGACTCTCTAATTTTTAAAGCTCTTAATATTCATCCTAAATGATTAATTGATGAGAAAGCTATTAGTTTTCGCAAAGAAGTTTGATTTAAACCTCCAATTGCCCCTACTATTACAGATAAAATTACTCTAATTAATAATAAATTTTTATTAGTTAGGTAAGAAATTAATATTAAAGGAGCAATTTTTTGTCAAGTTATTAGTAAAAGCGCGTTTATTCAAGTTAAACCTTCTATAAGATTAGGAAATCAAAAATGAAAAGGTGCGGCACCTCTTTTTAGTAATAAGGTCGATAATATAATTATTGATGTAAAAGATTCATTAATTTCGTTATTTATATTATTTTTTAATATTAATAGAATTACTGAAAATAATAGAACAGTTGAAGCTAAGGCTTGGGTTAAAAAATATTTTAAAGAAGCTTCTGTTGATTTAAAATTATTATTATCTCTTATTAGGGGAATAAAAGATAACAAATTAATTTCTAAACCTATTCAAGCTCCTAACCAAGAATTAGATGTAACTGTAATTAATGTTCCAATAATTATTATTGTAATAAATAAAATTTTTGAAGAATTATTAAAAATTAAAAAGAAAAGGATTAAAACCTTTATAAATGGGGTATGAACCCAGTAGCTTAGTTAGCTTATCTTTTTATATTTTGGTGTATGATGCACAAAAGTTTTTGATACTTTTAGAAATAGTTTAATTCTATTAAATATAAAGTCTTTTTAAAAAAAACAATAAAACTTAATAATGAATGTGGAGTACCACATAATTTACCCTATCAAGGTAACCCTTTTTATCAGGCAATTCATTATTAGCGTGTTTCTCCTCTCTTTTTTTTTTTTTTTTATTTACTCATACTTTTAAAAAAATTCTTAATTTTTTTAAAAAAAATTATTTTTAATTTAATAATTTTTTTTAGTATGTTTTTTTTATAGTAATATAATTTTTATAAATAATTTTATTTTTCTATATAGATATATATATACAATAAATCATCAACTATATATAAATATATAAAATTATAATAATTTATTAAACATATATATATATATATAAATCAAAAGAATAATTAGATAAAACATTAAAAAATAGATTTTTTTTTACCATATTTGTACAGATTTTTGGATTGTGAAATTTTTTATTTAAATTGTTAATTATATTAAGATATATTAAATATTTATATATATATATATTATCTATTAATTATGATCTTGTATACTAAAAATTTAATTTTTATTTTTATATTTTAAAAATAATTATATTTTCTTTATATCTATTTTTTCATAAATGCATAAAAAAAAAAAAAAGGAGAAGGGATTTTTAATAGAGAGTAAATTGGCTTTAATTTTTATTAATTATTGGTGTAAAAATTTTGATTTTTTATAATTATTTTAAAATATTTATATTAAAAAATTTTAATTATTATAAAAAATTATTATTAAATTAATAAATTTATTTATATTATTTAATATTTTCATAAGCTTATTAAAATTTGTAATTTTTATAAGTTATATAAGTATATTTGTAATTGATTTTAAAATTTAACTAAATTTTATTATTTTTATTAATTTATTTTTTAAAATTATTTTAAAAATTATTTTAAAAATTATGATTAAAATTGAAAAATAATAAAGTATAAGTTTTCATTTAAAATTTTAAATGAAATTTATATTAATAGGGGATTATTTTAAATTTTTCTTCTATCTAGTGATTAAATAAATTTATTTAAAAATAAATTAATTAATAAAAATTATTTTAAAAAATTAAGTTATTTTTAAAAATTTTTAATTTTAAAAAATATTAAATTTATAACCGTATTTTATTATTAAAGTTTTATTTTGGCTTAAAAATTTGTTATTAATTTGATTTATATGTAAATTTTTGTGTGAATTTTTATTAATTTTAAAAATTAATAATTTTTTTATACGCGCAGTAATTAATTTTATTGATTAAAGAAATTTAGAAATAGTAATATTAAAGAGTATAGATTAAATTGGTGCCAGCAATCGCGGTTATACCAATTATACAAATAAATTTTTTTAGTATAAGTTAAATTGATTTGAATTAAATAAAATTAAATTTATTAAGTGAAATTTTAAATTTAAATTTTTATAAAAAAAATAATTGAAGCTTAAAAATTTTAATTAAAAACTAGGATTAGATACCCTATTATTTAAAATGTAAATATAAATATTAAAGTAGTAATAGTTATGTTCTTGAAACTTAAAAAATTTGGCGGTATTTTAGTCTATCCAGAGGAACCTGTTTTGTAATCGATAATCCACGATGGACCTTACTTAGATTTGTTATCAGTTTATATACCGTCGTTATCAGAATATTTTATAAGAATATTAATATTCAATAATTTTAATTAGAATTTATATCAGATCAAGGTGTAGCTTATATCTAAGTAATAATGGGTTACAATAAATTTATTTAAACGGAAAAAATTATGAAAAAGTTTTTGAAGGTGGATTTGGTAGTAAAATTATATAGATTAATAATTTGATTTTAGCTCTAAAATATGTACACATCGCCCGTCGCTCTTATTATTAAGGTAAGATAAGTCGTAACATAGTAGATGTACTGGAAAGTGTATCTAGAATGACAATTTAAAGCTTATTAAGTAAAGCATTTCATTTACATTGAAAAGATTTTTGTGCAAATCAATATAGATTGATTAGATTTTATTTATTAATTGTGTTTATTTTAAATTAAAATATTAAAAATAATTATATAATAAAAAGTTTTAGTATTGTTTAAAGAAAAAATAAATTTAATAATAGTTTAATAGTATTGTAAAAGAAAATTGAAATAATTTGAAAAATTTTTATTTTAAAAGAAAATTTAATTTATTGTACCTTGTGTATCAGCGTTTATTAAATAAAAAATATTAATAAATATTTTTCTCGATTTTAAAAGAGTTAATATGATATTAAAGTTAATGTGATAAAATTATTTTAAATATTATATTAGAAATGAAATGTTATTCGTTTTTAAAGGTATCTAGTTTTTCAAGAAATAAATTTAATTTAGAAATTATAAATTTATTTAAAAAATTTTTTAATTAAATAATTTATAATTTTAATATTTTATGGGATAAGCTATAAAATAAATTTTTAAAAATAATAAATAAATTTAATAAATATATGTTTAGAATTAGCAATTGTTTATAATTATGTTATAATTTATTTTATAAATAAAATTATTTATTAAATTTTAAAAATTTATTGAAATATTAATTTTAATTTTTAAAATTAAGTAATAATGATAGAATTAGTATATATTTATGTACCAATAAATTTTAATGAAAAGTTTAAGTAAAGAATTCGGCAAAAATAATGTTCGCCTGTTTAACAAAAACATGTCTTTTTGAAATAAATTTAAAGTCTAACCTGCCCACTGAGTTTTTAAATGGCCGCAGTATTCTAACTGTGCAAAGGTAGCATAATCATTAGTCTTTTAATTGAAGGCTGGAATGAATGGTTGGACGAGATATTAACTGTTTCATTTGAATTTTTTATAGAATTTTATTTTTTAGTCAAAAAGCTAAAATTTATTTAAAAGACGAGAAGACCCTATAAATCTTTATATTTTGTTTATTTTAATTGTAAAGATTAATTTTATTATAATAAATTAAAATATTTTATTGGGGTGATATTAAAATTTAAAAAACTTTTAATTTTTTAAACCATTAATTTATGAATATTTGATCCATTAATAATGATTAAAAATTTAAGTTACTTTAGGGATAACAGCGTAATTTTTTTGGAGAGTTCATATCGATAAAAAAGATTGCGACCTCGATGTTGGATTAAGATATAATTTTGGGTGTAGCCGTTCAAATTTTAAGTCTGTTCGACTTTTAAATTCTTACATGATCTGAGTTCAAACCGGCGTAAGCCAGGTTGGTTTCTATCTTTAAAAAAATTGAAATATTTTAGTACGAAAGGACCAAATATTAGAATAATTATATTTTAAAAAAGAATATTATTAATTTATAAGCTATTTTGGCAGATTAGTGCAATAAATTTAGAATTTATTTATGTGATTTTTATTACAAATAGTACTTGTTTTATATTGAATTAATTATATCTTTAATTGGGAGTTTATTATTAATTATTTGTGTATTAGTTAGTGTAGCTTTTTTAACATTATTAGAACGTAAAGTTCTTGGTTATATTCAGATTCGTAAAGGTCCTAATAAAGTTGGGTTAATAGGAATTCCTCAACCTTTTTGTGATGCGATTAAGTTATTTACAAAAGAACAAACTTATCCTCTACTTTCTAATTATTTAAGATATTATATTTCTCCTATTTTATCATTATTTTTATCATTAGTAGTTTGAATATGTATACCTTTTTTTATTAAATTATATTCTTTTAATTTAGGAGGATTATTTTTTTTATGCTGTACAAGTTTAGGTGTTTATACAGTAATAGTAGCTGGTTGGTCATCTAATTCTAATTATGCGTTATTAGGAGGGTTACGAGCGGTTGCTCAAACTATTTCTTATGAAGTTAGTTTAGCTTTAATTTTATTGTCTTTTGTATTTTTAATTGGAGGGTATAATTTTTTATATTTTCATTATTATCAAGTTTATATGTGATTTTTATTTATTTTGTTTCCTATGGCTTTAGTATGATTAACTATTTCTTTAGCTGAGACTAATCGTACTCCATTTGATTTTGCTGAAGGAGAATCAGAATTAGTTTCTGGGTTTAATGTAGAATATAGAAGAGGAGGATTTGCATTAATTTTTTTGGCTGAGTATGCAAGAATTTTATTTATAAGTATATTATTTTGTGTAATTTTTTTAGGGTGTGATGTTTTTAATTTGTTATTTTATTTAAAATTGATATTAATTTCTTTTGTTTTTATCTGGGTGCGGGGGACTTTACCTCGGTTTCGTTATGATAAGTTAATATATTTAGCTTGAAAATGTTTTTTATCTTTTTCGTTAAATTATTTGTTATTTTTTATTGGTTTTAAAATTCTATTATTTTCTTTATTATTGTGAATTATATTTAGTAAAGTTAATAGAAAATAAAATTTCTATCTTATGTTTTCAAAACATACGCTTGTTCAAGCTCATTAACTAATTTAATAAATTATCTCATCATTTATTTACTAAAGGGTTAATTAAGTAGTATAAAAAATACATTACTGTTAAAATTTGTCCAATTAAAACATAAGGTTCTTCTACAGGTCGGGCTCCAATTCAAGTTAATAAAATTACTGTTGTTACTATAACCCAAAATAAAATTTGATTAATAGGGTAAAATTGAGTTCCTCGGAATTTTCTTAAAGAGTAAAAAGGGAGAATTATTAAAATTGCAATTGATAATACAAGAGCAATTACTCCTCCTAGTTTATTAGGAATTGATCGTAAAATAGCGTAAGCAAATAGGAAATATCATTCGGGTTGAATATGGGCAGGGGTAACTAGTGGATTTGCTGGGATAAAATTATCTGGGTCCCCTAGTAAATTAGGTCTGATTAAAACTAGAGCAATTAAAATAAAAATTATAACAATAAATCCTACAATATCCTTGTAGGTAAAATAAGGATGAAATGGGATTTTATCAATATTAGAATTTAATCCAATAGGATTATTTGATCCTGTTTGGTGTAAAAATAATAAATGGATTATTGTTATTGCTAATACAATAAATGGTAGGATAAAGTGGAATGTAAAAAATCGAGTTAAAGTTGCATTATCAACAGCAAATCCTCCTCATACTCATTGTACTAAATCAATTCCTAAATAAGGTACTGCAGATAATAAATTTGTAATTACTGTGGCTCCTCAAAAAGATATTTGTCCTCAAGGTAGAACATACCCTATAAAAGCTGTTCCTATTACAAGAAATAAGATAATAACTCCTACTATTCATGTTGGAGTAAATAAGTATGAGCCGTAGTATATTCCTCGGCCTACATGTAGGTAGATACAAATAAAAAAGAATGATGCACCGTTAGCATGTAGGGTACGAAGTAATCAACCGTAGTTAACATCTCGGCAAATATGATTAACTCTATTAAATGCTATATTAACATCTGCTGTATAATGTATAGCTAAAAATAATCCTGTTAAAATTTGAATAATTAAACATAGGCCTAATAAAGAACCGAAATTTCATCATCTTGAAATATTAATAGGAGCAGGTAGGTCTACTAATGCATTATTTGCAATTTTAAATAAAGGGTGTGAGGTTCGTAAAGGTTTATTCATTAATTCATTATTCGGAGAGGACCTTTAAATAATTTAGTGATTTTTACAACTACAATTAAAGTAATTAGTAAGTAATTTATTAATAAAATTGTTACAAGATTTGTTGGAAAATTGTATAATTTATTTAAAGAAAGAGAATTTTCTGAAAAATAAGAATAAATATTTGTAATAGTTTCTATTTCGTTATTTATTAAAAAAAATGTAGTTGAATTTTTATCAATAATAAGAGATATAAGAATTAATAAAGTAATTAAAATTATTGAGGATAAAGTTAATTTTATTGATAAATTAAATATTTCATTTGAAGCTAAAGATGTAACATAAATAAATAAGACTAATATCCCCCCTAAAAAAACTAAAAATAAAACATAAGAAAATCAAAATGTTTTTGTTATTAATCCTGTTAGTAGAATATGATGAATCGGAAAGTGATGTTGAACTTTGGAGGAAGATTGCAAAGCGTAGGCAAGGGGAAAATGAACCCTTCGATGTTTATCAATTAGCGGTTGAAAATTTTGCAAACCGGCTTCTTCGTCGATTATCTGAATCGGAGTTGGTACAACTCTTGATCGATAACTCAAAGACTTCGCTTCGGCACGAGCTGTTGCATTTAAGAATTTGTACGCTAGAACGATTACAGGACGAAGTACAAAAGCATGAGCATTTTTATGGCGAATTACGTGCGTAATATCTCAGAACTCGAGTCAGAGAAAGACCCTGATCCGAATTCATCAGTGGCAGCAATTGTTCGTAGTAAAATGGTCCAAAGATGTGTACAAACTTCGTTGTTCTAAGTGTTATTCTTCGGAAAACAGAATGAAGGATGCGCATACTTCCACCGATCAGGCGCATCCGACAACAGAAAAACCGATAGTTGCACTCAGACAGAAGTGGTTCATTTAGATACGTTACCAACTAAGTCGTGTAAATTTCTACCGTTTCATTTAAGAATTAAGCTGTATACGAAGGCGCGAAATAGAATCTTTGGAGAGCTTCATGCTCTTACTAAAACGAAACGTTCCTCTAGTAGATAAAGACAATTTTGGGAAAATATTAGAAGTACTCGTAAGCGATTAATTTCATCAATTTTTTTCAGTTACGATAACAGGCTTTATACAGACATTTCTATTGACGGCAAGGCTTATAAAGCATTATTAGACTCTGGAGCGTCTGTTAGTTGCATCGATAACCTATCGAAATGCTACAAAATCTGTTAAATTTTTCTTAATACCTCCGCTTAAACAAGATGTATATTTAGGCATGGACTTTTGGAAATCTTTTGGACTAGTGGATCAATTAGTGAATCATTCTGTTGCTGAATTAGATGTACGTGTTCAGATGTCGAAGATCTTCCAATACTTCATAATCTGACAGCAGACCAGCAACAAAGATTAACAGCAGTTATCAACGTGTTTCCTTCTTTTGACAGCGAATGATTTGGTAAAACTTGCCTAATCACGCATTCAATTGATGTGGTAGACACTAAGCCCATTAAACAAAGGCATTGGCCAATTTCTTGTGCTCTGGAGAAGTTGACGTTCACCGAGGTCGATAATATGTTAGATTTAGGCGTGATCGAGCCATCTAATAGCCCTTGGAGTAGCATCTGTGTGATAGTGGAAAAGGAAGGCAAATTACGCCTATGCTTGGACTCTCGCGTGATTAATAAGCGTACGCGTAAGGATGCCTATCTTTTACTACATGTCGATGGCATATTGAGTCGTTTGCCTCCCGCTTGCTATATAAGTGGCCTTGACTTAAAACATGCTTTCTGGCAAATCCTTCTGGATGAGCAGTCGAAACAATACACGGCCTTCACAATTCCGAATCGTCCACTCTATCAATATAAGGTGATGCCGTTCGGGCTCACCAATGCTCCGCAAACGATGTGCAGATTGATGGATCAAGTGATACCACCGCATCTTCGTAATCAAGTATTTGTTTACCTTGACGATCTTCTCGTATTGTCCGCAGATTTTAACTCTCACCTTCTCGTGCTTCAGGAAATCGCTTTGTGTATTCGTAAGGGAAACATTACTATTAACGTCAAGAAGTCTAAATTTTGTTTAGCAGAAATAAAATATTTAGGCTTTATTATTCGTGAAGGGCTGATAAAAACTGACCCTCGGAAAAGAAATGCCATAAATGAGTTTCCGGTTCCAAGTTCAGTTAAACAGTTAAGACGATTTGTTGGATTAACTAGGTGGTATCGACGCTTCGTCGAGAATTATGCTACCGTTAGATGTCCTTTAACGGACTTCCTAAAGAAACAAAAATCATCTCTAGTATTTTCTGAAGAGGCAATGAAGGCTTTCAACGAGTAAAAAAAGCGATTGACGTCAGTACCCATTCTGATAACCCCACATCTTACAAAGAAATTTATATTGCTTTGCGACGCCAGCTTGTACGGTCTAGGTTGTGTGCTGGCACAGAAAAATGATCAAGGCGTAGAATTGCCTATCGCATATATGTCGGTTAAGCTTTCCAAGGCGCAAAGGAACTACTCTGTAACCGAATTGGAATGCTTGGCTGTCATAAAAGGCATTAAGAAATTTCGTGCTTATATCGAAGGACAAGACTTTTTGGTAGTTACCGACCATGCATCTCTTCAGTGGTTGATGCGCCAAAAAGACTTGTCAGGCAGATTAGCCCAGTGGGCCATTCAATTGCAAGGCTTCGTCTTTAAAATTGAGCATAGAAGAGGATCCCTTAATGTCGTCGCAGACAGTTTGTCTCGACGAAATGAACCTTAGATTGAAGAATTTTGTGAGGCAGGGCCGATAGTTGACTTAGAGTCTGAACATTTTCGTAGAGCAGAGTATCTTGATCTTATTAGCCGAGTGCAAAGTAATCAAGAACGGTTGCCTGATTTAAAGATTTGCGATGGATTTGTTTACAAAAGGCTTCAAGCTGCGACTGGTGACCTGGATCTAGAGATGAACTCTTGGAAGCTTTGGATACCTTCTGGATTAGTTCTCAGTGTGTTGCAGCAAGCTCATGATTCACCAATTGCTTCGCACTGTGGAATGGGTAGGACGGTTGAAAAGTTAAAACGATACATATATTGGCCTCGTATGGTTGTGCAGATAAAGCAATATATTAAAAACTGTGCTGTATGCCGACAAACAAAGAGCCCAAATATAGTGCTGAAACCTCCTATGGGGAAGCCAATCGTTTCGGAGAGGCCTTTCCAAAAACTATACTTGGATCTATTAGGACCATACCCTCGTTCTAAAAGTGGGAATATTGGTTGCTGATCGTGGTTGATCATTGCACCAAATATCATTTTCTTTGCCCAATCAAGCGTTTTACTTCAATGAAAATTTGGGATTTTCGCCGTATTTCTTGACATTCGGTCAGAATATGATTTTAAATGGTAAGGATTACGATCTTCTTAGGAAATTGAATATGCTTTGAGATGACACTCGCTTGAATTACGCGGAAGCATTAGAAGCATCAGCAAAGAAAGAAAACAAAAATTAAATAGAATAGCTATCCACTGAGTAGCAACCAACAGCAGTTTGTTTGAATTTCATTTTGTGCAGTGTACACAACAGCTGTAAACAGGCTTGACGCGTAGTCGAACCAAATTCACCACGACAATGTGGTGTATACTCGTTGTCTCTTTCTCTTGCCACTCATTCTTACACACAGGCATGTGCTGTTTTGTTCGGGAAGGATCCCGTTGCAGATCCATTGGAATTGCGCTGAGCTGTCACGCAGACCAAAAGGAAATGCCACTTTGATAAAATATACCAAGCGGCACAGAGGTGCAAATTGTATAGTGAGATTTAATATTGAAAAGTACAGTTGCGAACGTAAAAAGTGTTACAGACGCCCACGACCATCTGGATCTCGGTTGTTGCAGTTTCGAATTTAAAGTTTGATTATAGAAGAGGAAAAAGGTGATATTTTAACAAATATCAACGTAATAAAATAAAGTGACACGTGTTAATTTTCATTAAACAGGTTGCAAAACGAAGTTAGAAGGCTTGCCAAGTGCAGCGCTTCTGACCACATCGCTTTTGGGCATAGTCCGTGGCAGCCTGT
Source organism: Hirtodrosophila confusa (assembly GCA_035043065.1). Classification (NCBI taxonomy): domain Eukaryota; kingdom Metazoa; phylum Arthropoda; class Insecta; order Diptera; family Drosophilidae; genus Hirtodrosophila; species Hirtodrosophila confusa. The sequence continues at coordinate 54,646 of JAWNNI010000048.1, forward strand.
ACCCACTTGATACCTCCAGCATAGCCGTGCTTGCACCAGCGCTAACCTCCCTATAGCCGGGCTTGCACCAGCGCTAACCTCCATATAGCCATTGCACTAGTGCTAGCCACTTTATTTGTCGTCGTGTGCAGCGCAACTTGTCCCGATTTTTACTCCCTGTGCATCTGTGCAAATGTATGTAACAGGCAGAAGGAGACATCTCCGACCCTATAAAGTATATATATTCTTGATCAGTATCAAAAGACATTTCGATTTGGCCATGTCCGTCTGTCTGTCCGTCTGTCCGTCCGTCCGTCCGTCCGTCCGTCCGTCCGTCTGTCCGTCCGTATGTATGAACGCAAGGATCTCAGCAACTATAAAGCTAGAGACACCAAATTTGAAATGTAGGTTTGTGTATAGCGGGAGCAGGTCAAGTTTATTTTAGATTTGAGATATCTCTCCCCGTTCCCCCGCTATTCGTTAAAAACCGTTTTACAGTAACAATTTTCAAGATATAGATTTGGGATTTGTCACGTACAATACTTTAGTCATTCTTAATCCACTGTCTAAATTTGAAGTCGATCGGATAACAAACACGGAAGTCATTCAACAAACAAGATTCAGTGCTGGAGCGCGGGGGGAAGAAGCTGCACAGCCACCACTTAAATTGCCTCGCTTGCGCCTGTCGCTCGTGTGTGTGCGTCTTTTGTGTATGTGTAAGTGTACGTAGATGTGATCGGAAATTTTTGACCTGGGTACAGGAGTTTTGTAGTCGGGTATACTCGACTAAAGCATTCTTACTTGTTGTTATAAGGCCCTGTTAAAAATTTAGGCATGTTCTGGTTGGAAGTTTAAAGCTTATAGTTTATAAAAAAAAAATATTTTTGTAAGACAGCAAAGATTGAAATGACATTAATGTGGAATTTATGGAATATTTTAAATTAAATTTTTATATGTAAACATATGCTTATACAATTGTAATTCAGTTACAGCACATATATTAACAACATTGTAACAGCTTCGATGGTACCAACGAGCTCGCCGATTGGAATTTTGTAAATGAGTGAGTTTTATTAAACTATTGGGGCAATTCGATATAATATACTCAATAATTGCCAAGGCTGGGAGGGTTCAGATGAGCCTGTGAACACTGACACCTAGTTCACAGATTTATTATCTCAATTGCTTTTTTCGTGTCCACATAACTATTCCGATTTTGAGAATTGCTAATCGATTCGTCGATTATTTTTTTTGTATATTTTCGTTTTGGAATTTCTGTAACTGCAGTGCGTGCACCTTATTATTCTCAAGAATGTGCAAGGATACTATTAGGGAGAAGGAAGAACCCCGACCCCATTCGGCGAGCTGAGTCCAGAGCGCAGTATAGTGCACGTCATCCGATCCCCTTTCCTTATAGGTACTACACCATCATTGTACCTAAGTTTAACCCAAGCTTGGCAGGTCATAGGAAAAGTAAGAGAGCCGAACTAAAGCTTTCCAACTATTTTCCGCCCGTTGTATTGCTCAAACTACCAAGGTTCTTATATATGTTCCCGAAGGGAAATAGTACAGGTAGAGTCACCAAATTTGGCATGCATACTAATGTTGACCCCCTGACAAATCTGCTTAAAAAATTTTTGGACCACCTCACCCCCTCCCCCACAAAGGAGCATTATCTATATCTCCCACACCAGTACAGTTTTTTTCGCGTCTCTTTCCGAACCCGCAAATAACCAAATTATATAGGACTGGGAACATAGTATTCTGCAGTCGGGTGCGTCCGACTGCAACGTTCTTACTTGTTTTTATTTATATTTGGAAATTATTATGAAGCTGAATTCCAGACTTCACCCTGTGAGGGAGCGAATAAATTAATGGCAATAGGTGTATACTTTTTCTTGCCACTACTACTTATAAGGAAGCAGCTGATGCAGCTTGAAAAGCTTTATTAGCATCGTTGCACTTGAGCAGCTGATGCAGCTTAGGAAGCTTTTACGCATAAGGCCAAGCTTGAGAAAGCTTGTATTGCAGCGTTGCACTGAGCAGCTAATGCAATTGTCAAAAGATTGAGATTTGTCAAATTAGAGCTTTTTTCTGCTCCAATTAGACTTCCGCTTTGCACATGCGTGCCATTCTTTTGAAAAACCTAAGCGCGACCACGCGCATACACTGTTCTGAAATTTTGGCAATCCACGTGTAAAGAACAGAAAAATATCTTTATTTTGTGATCATCCAAATTTGGATGTACTCTTGTTTGAGCGAATACATTCCCTTAACTGATCCCGCATACTTTACAACAAAGTGCCGTGGATATTTTGGTTTTATATCGACGATTTTCTTTCGTTTGGTTGGATTTAACCTCACACAGGGTAAGCATAATACCAGTGAAAGTGAACTGTGTATAAAAGTGTTTATCTTCACACAGGGGTGCTCTGTGTCGGGTGTGTCAACCAGGAGATTTTGGTGCGTGGCAGATTTTAATATTAAAAAGCCGCACCTCATAACCAACTCTAAGCCAAAGCCCGGCTCGGCCATGTGCCGCAGCTGCTCTGACGCTTGACCTTGCCAACCGCCAAGTAAACTGAAAGACCGTGGACGGCGGATAGATGCCTGTTTAGCGTTTGACAATCCAGCGCACACCCCTATTTTCAAGTGGATTGGTGCCTTCTTGGACTCTCCACATGTGATAGATTCAACCTAACCTTTTTGGTCCCTGAGGTTGGTGGTGCAGCCTAATCGGAGGAAGTAGACGAAGACCCTTATCATCGGCTGCAAATTTGCAGCGTATAAAACAATAATAGTATCCATGGAAAAAGTTCATTATGAAATTTACATTAAATTAGATTTTTTTTACTTATTCATTTTCTTCGACTGTTTTTTATAGTTTTGCGCTTTGCTTTCATTGGTTGCACATACATTTGATTATTTTCTAAAGCCCACAGTAACATCAACATCAACAGGCCTGCTGAATTGATGGACTGGATCAAGTCGTAAGTACGGCATAGCCGAGTGAAAAAGTATGTGCGGATATTGAAGGCAAATCACAACAACTCTGAAACTGAACAGTGAGCGTCAAAACATACACCGGTGTACACCACATGCGTTTGCAGAAAAGCTTTGATATTGGTGATCAAATGCGCGCAAATCATGCGTAAGCCAAAAGAGCTTTTGTCATTTTGCTAGTTATGCGCACAGTTATGAATTTTTGAATTGTTTACATTCACTTACATCGAAATAGTGTGTGTGTTTGACGACCGTTGTTGCTTAGTTCTTATTAAATTCAAATGTATTCCTCTATATTAACGAGTTGTAATAATGATCGAGTTGTTTTTGTAATTTAATCATTCGATAAAATTTGTAAGATTTGGAAATTTCAAAATTTAAAATTAATCATAATTATTAGACGTAAGCCATGAATTGTATTACTTTTGCTTCTAAATATCTTGAATTATTGTGAATAAGAGACCGCTTGAATATGAATTAGAACAATACCATCTTAGTTCTCCAATTCTATATAGGTACTCTATCTCTACGTCCGCCTCATAACCGATTGGTTTGATTGTCCGTTCACCTTTCCCTATTTCTGTCTACGAATTTTTATTATAGTAACGCAGTTGTTCACGGCAATAAAAAAACCCACGCCACTTTTCCCTGAGCTAGGCCGACCCAAGAGTAGACAGAGTGTAATGCCGAGACATCACTTCGTGTGTTCGTTACAACCCCTTTCGGACCGTGGGCGTGCATTTTTCAAAACCGGTAGCACATGTGTCGAATTATTTAATGTGAGGTGCTTTGAAAATTAGTTTCAAAATAATTGGATGATAAACAAAAATGTTTGAAAATGATTTTGAAGACAATCGGACGATAATCAAAAAGTTACATACAACAGTTTTCCGCGAATTTTCCGAACTTGGGGTAGATTTTCCCAAATCTTTGGGCACCGCGCCTATATGAGTTTGTGTAGAACCTTGAAAATGAGTTTGAAGCCAATCGCATGAAAATTAAAAATGTCGAATGCCAGAGTCTTCCGCCAATTTTCTGATCATGGGGCTGAAATTTCCAAATTCGCTAATACACATGTCGAATTATTTAATGTGTAGAGCTTTGAAAATGAGTTTGAAGCCAATCGGATGATGATAAAAAAAGTTATATACAACAGTTTTCTTCGAATTTTCCGACTTTGGGGTAGATTTTCCAAAATCTTTGACTACTTCGCCTATTATTTTTACTCCCTGTACCCATAAAAAGGGTAAAAAGGGGTATTACATCTGTGCAAATGTATGTAACAGGCAGAAGGAGACATCTCCGACCCTATAAAGTATATATATTCTTGATCAGTATCAAAAGATATTTCGATTTGGCCATGTCCGTCTGTCTGTCCGTCTGTCCGTATGAACTCGTCGATCTCAGCAACTACTAGAGCTAGAGACACCAAATTTATATTGTAGGTTCCTATATATCATACGCAGATCAAGTCTATTTCATATTTCAGATATCTCCCCCCGTTCCCCCGCAAATCGATTAAAACCGTTTTAAAGTAATAATTTTCAAGATATAGCTTTTATATTTGGCATGTACAATACTTCAGTCTCTCTTAATCTACTGTCCAAATTTCAAATCGATCGGATAATAAACACTGAAGTCATTCACGAAAGAAGATTCAGTGATGCAGCGAGAGGGGAAAGAAGAAGCACAGCCACCATTTAAGATGCCTCGCTTGCGCTGTCGCTTTTGCCGCCTGTGTGTGTGCGTCTTTGTATATGTGTGTGTGTATGTGTAAGTGGACGTAGATGTGATTGGATGTTTTAGATCTGAGTACAAGGAGTTTCGTAGTCGGGTATACTCGACTGTAGCATTCTTACTTGTTTCGCATAGAACCTTGAAATTGAGTTTGAAGCCAATCGCATGAAATTAAAAATGTCGAATGCCAGAGTTTTCCACAAATTTTCCGACCAAAGGGCTGAATTTCCCAAAATCGCTGATACACGTATCAAATTATTTTACGTGAAGTGCTTTGAAAATGTATTTGAAGGTGATCGGATTAAAATTAGACTTTCGCCCATACAATATTGAGACCCCCATTTTCCTCCCATGGGGTGGATTTTCCAAAATCGGTTAAATATGTGTCAAATAAAGTTTTGTGTTATTCTTTGAAAATGAGTTTGAAGCCGATTGGATGGTAAACAAAAAAGTTTCATACAACAGTTTTCCGCGATTTTCCACGCTTGTGGGAGGAATTTTTCAAAATCCCGTCTTAGCGTGACTTTTCATCATAGATGGAACCTTCTTTTCACAGAAGGTTCCATCTATGATGAAAAGTCACGGCATCCTAGTTCTAACGGCTTGGGCTGTGCGATGATTGCCAATCAGCGAATCAGTCAGTCAGTCAGCACGAACTCTTTTATATACTTATATAGAAAGATAGGTCGAACAAGAGAAGTATAAAGAGTTTTAGTTATGAAGGGATCGTTGAATTCTTTAGACCAACGCTTAATAACGCTTAATTTCTGAGCAAAAAAATATATTTATAAAGAAAGTTTTATTTTTAAGCAAAAAAATAAATCTGAAAAATTATATTTATTATTGAGCTTTTCTATATAACTTAAAAAATAAAAATCATTGCAACAATGGATAGTACTGGCAACAAGGATGCGCTAGGTGTTGTCCTTTTTCATGTATAAATTCTCTTTCTTTATGATTTTTTTCTTTAAAAATGGGTACATAATCATTATTTACGGTCCCTGATTTTATCATTGGTGTGTATGCAAAATTTGGTGACTATAGCTTTAAAAATGTGGAAGATACAGGAGGGGTGGTGGGGTGGGGGGCGATCTGAACACTTCATAAATTGAGGGCATACACCAACATGTGTACCAAGTTTGGTTGCTCTAGCTTCGAGGGTGTGGAAAAAAATTCGTTCATACGGACAGACGGACATTTCGCAAGCCCCATATACTATTTATCCGAAGGGGCAAAAGGCGCCACTGTACGTCGTTGCACTTCTCAGTGGGACCAGTTTTGTCCATTTTGAGAATCGGTCAATAAAGACGAGTAAGGTCGTGTTTCCGTGTTTCGACCTCGGCAGTGGTCCTACAAAGTCTGCGCAAACAGTGGCCCTTGGCTCCTCCGGGACTTGGGCGAGCATTTTACCTGCGGCTTGAAGTTGACTGGGTTTGTATCGTTGACACGTCTCACAGCGCCGTACGTAGGCTCGTACATCTCGGTAGAACCCTGGCCAGTAGTACCGTGCGGCCAGTCGTGCCATGGTTTTGCGTGTCCCCAAGTGTCCGGCTGTGACTGCGTCGTGGTTTTCATGTAGTACTCGTTGTCTCTGTCGTTTTGGTATGCAAAGCTTCCAGGCCGCCACTTCTTCAACCCCTGCTCGTTGTGTGATGTGTCTATAGAGGTTTCCTGACTCTATAGTGTAGTTGGCGAATTTGTGGGGGTTATTTTAGGCTTTTGCCATTAGTTTCTCTATCCATTTGTCCGCTTCCTCCTCTTCTGAGCTCGTTTCTTGGCCCACCGTTCGACCACATGTCTCTTTCGCCAATGATTGTCGGGACAGAGCATCTGCTGCCACGTTGAGTTTCCCCTTGCAATAAGTCACCTCGAAATCGTATTGTTGCAGCTCTAGTGTCCACCTCGCGACTCTGCCCGCAGGACTTTCGATGGAATTGAGCCATTTCAGTGCCATGTGATCTGTGGTGACAGTGAAATTGTATCCTTCCAGATATGGCCTCAGTCTCCTGATTGGCCATACGATTGCCAGGCATTCATTCTCCGTGGCCGAGCAGTTCTTCTCGGCTCCGCTTAGTGTCCTGCTAGCATATGAGATGACTTGTTCGCCCTCCTTGGTCGTTTGGGTGAGGATTGCGCCGAGTCCGTAGTCTGTCTGCAGGATGAACTGGCTGTTGAAGGTCGGGCATGCTAACAGGGGTGCTTTCGTGAGTTTTTCCTTCACCTTCTCAAACGCCTTTTATTGTTATTTATCCCACTCCCACTTGGTATCCCTTTTGAGTAGTGCGTTGAATGGGTGAAGCGTCGTAGCAAAGGGCACATAACGTCTACACCACGATGCTACTCCCAGGTATTGACGCAGTTCTTTGGCATTAGTGGGGGGTTTTAGCGATGGCAGCTACTTTGTCGGGGTCTGTGCAGATACCGTGTTCCGTCACCAAATGCCCCAGATATTTTAGCTCCTGTTTGAAGAAATCGCACCTGTCGAAGTTGATCCTCAAGATGGCCGCCAGAAGCCGTCGGAACACCTCCCGCAGGTTAATCATGTGCACGCGTGTTTTTCCGATGGCGATGATGTCGTCCAGGTGGGCGAACGCATGTGGCATAATTTCCGGACCTATCACTCGGTCCAACGCTTGTTGAAATGTCGCCGGGGCTGAGTGAAGCCCAAACGGCATCACTTTCCACTGGAAAAGCCCTCTCCCAGGGACGGTGAACGCTGTTAGTGGGATCTGCCAGTATCCGTCCTTCAGATCCAAGCTGGTAATGTAGCGGGCCTCCCTTAGCTGGTTTATATTGTGGTATACTCTTGGTAAAACATCTTTGACTGAACGTTTATTTAACTGGCGAAAGTCGACGCACAGTCTCCATTTTCCCGTCTTCTTCCTTACTATGACGATTGGCGCGCTGGGTGGGCAGTTCGATGTTTCGATGCAACCCTTGCCAGTAATTCGTCCACCTGTTTATTAATCTCTTCTTGTATCTTGGGATTCTTTGGGAAGTATCTTTGTTTGATGGGACGGTCGTCGTGCATTACTATTTTATGCTCTGTGATGGGTGATGTGCCTGACATTTTTCAAAACGCAGCAGTTCTTCTTGGAGGAATTGGTCGATTGCTGTATCCGGGTGTAGTGGCTGCTCTCTATCCCGCTTGTGCCCGTCTTTTCGCTGCAGTGCTCGGTTCCTGTGTTCTGGTTTGGTCATGGCAACTGCTACCGAGAGTCTCTTCTAACGTTTTACTATGCCTGTGGCGGACTAGAATTTTGACTCCGGAGCCCGGCGCACTCCAAAACGGGGCCCATGCCTGCGGGAAATCCTATCCTAGCACTAACTCGTCGATGACCCCGGGTAGGATGAGGAGTGCCAGGTCGATGTGTTGGTTCTCGAGCTTGATTTCCAGTTGTTCTGATACCCCGCTGCTTCGGCCATCTGCCAGCCGCATCTGCATTCCGTTGTCCTTGGTCGCCCAGTTTCATAGCCAGTTTTTCGCTGACAAAACTGCTTGTCGACCCAGTATCTATGGTAGCCTTGTACTGTTGCCGACAGGTGCGCCCCTCATCCTGTAGAGTGCCTATTAATGCTGAGGGGCAGTTTCTCTGGGCATCCGCTCGCTCCTTGGTGACGCGTGCCGACGACCGTTTCCGTTCTGCAACATTCCATTGTTCGGACACAAATTCATCCACAGACCCAGCAAAATATGAGCTGGTCGTTTCTTGGCCACACCGCCGACAGGCCCGTGCTGAGTCATGGATGTGGGTTCTGGCCTGTCCTGGTTGTGCTCTTGGGGCTGGTTATGGTCGACTGCTGATGCGTTCGTTACACCGGCTGCTTTGATTCCGAGGTTCTTGTTCTTCGCATGCCATTAACCTGTTTTGGTTCGGGTGTGTTTGTTGTCGCAGCCTTGCCCGATCCAGTTCTAGTTCTTCGAACTCCTCGGCCAGTTTTGTGAGTTCGGACAGCTTAGTACTTTGGTACGGCCGTATGAATGCCCGTAGATCCGGGAGATTGTTGTCGCTAATTTGTCTCAACTCCTTCGTCTTATCGTACTTCAGAGGACACATGAGGGTCTGCATCTTGACCATATATATTTTAAAATGTTCTTCTATGCCCTGCCACCTTCGAGTTACTTGCTCCTGTAATCGTGTGAAATAGTCTCGGGGTAGGAAGAAGTCCTGGAAGCTAGTCACAAAGGATGTCCATGACCGCCAATGTTGGTTATTGGCAATGTACCACTTTAGGGCCATGCCTTGGAGGAGTTCGGGCATTGCTCGGGGAATCAGATCTAGGTTGAGTCTATATGTCTCCGCCGACTACTCGACCTGCTCCAGGAACTCCAGGGGCTTCTTCGTGTGTTTTGGAGTCGTGCCGCTGCGCTAGTTGACTGAAAATCCAACCCCGCGAGATCTACCCCATTCCCTATGTTCTTCATCCGTATCTAGGTGGCTGCTTGCCTCTGCAATCTGCAAGCTGGTGACAGGCGGCCATGCAAGCGGGCTAGTTCTTCCAGTCGTGTTGCGTTTTACAGCAATCTTTCATTTTGCAACATCCAGTCTGCATGGCGTCGAGGGTGCCCATCAGCTGGATTCCAAACTCCTCTCTGTAGCGAAGGACGTCATCCTTCTTCAAGTTGTAGACCCAGGCTCTGACCATTGTATGTTTTATTTTGTCTTTTTCCAGGATGTTATTTTAGTGTCCTTTATCGTAAGGCCCACGTTGGGCGCCAGTTGTAACGAATCAAATGTCCTGCCGGGCTTAACTCGGTCGGCCAGGATTCGTATCAACAAATTTGTATTTGGACACTTGCGATGAATAATGACACTAGATTTCTATTATAATAGATTTATTTGCTGTCAATGTACTAGATGTAATTAGCTGTATGTTTAGTGTTGGTGTGCCGTCGTAGGTGATGCACCGACTTGCCGTTCAGCGTCGCCTATTCCCTAAGAACCACCCATTCGCTTTTGGCTCGTGGGGTAATTCCGCGAGGCAAGGCTCCGCCTAGTTGCAAGTGGATGCACACCCGAATAGTTGGCTTGGTAGTAGTCCGGTGGACGTTGACTGGTGGTTGTGGGATCCGACGAGGATCCTTTTGTTGAAACTGGTGGGATCCGATGGGGATCCTTGCGGGAACCGATGGGATCCGGTAGAGGGATCCTTGCGGAAAATTGACGGGATCCGGTAGTGTTCTCCTGCTATTCGCAAGGATTTTCACACGACTATCCTGCTGCGCAAGGACTTGCACAGGACTCGGTTGGTTGGCTGGTGTATTCTTGCGCGGGACAAGAATATTTGAAGTGACGTGTTGTTTGCAGCGACGTTGAGATTCGATGTTGACTCCGTTGGCTTGTTTACTTTTCTGCCCTCTCGCGTGCGTTTTTCTGTGCCCTTTTATATGTTTACCAAATGTCCTGTACTGTACTTTAGTCACTAAAGTCCCGTTGTGGCGCTCGCTGTGCGATGGCGTTATTGCTGACTTTTTCGCTCAACGCGAGAGCGCATGCGTGAGTGGCCGTGATGCCTACTCACCGGTTTCCAGGGCTTAGTTGAGAGGGTTCGCTTAGTAATGTTGTGGAGAGCCGGCTAAGGCTCCTCACAGTGTCAAATGAATTTTTGCGTAGATCTTTGAAAATGAGTTTGAAGCTGATTGGATGGCGAGCAAAAAGTTTCATACAACAGTTTTCCACGATTTTCCACGCTTGTGGGTGGAATTTTCCAAAATTCCGTCTTAGTGTGCACTTTCATCATAGATGAAACCATTAATTACTGAATACATAGATGCGTCAATGAAGCATTTTTCTGAGGCCAGATGCTTATCTGACCGCAGAACCCCTGAGTACTTCGGCAAAAAAGCCAAACTACCACAACCCCAGTCGTGTGTTGCCGATCTACTAACACCCCGGGTCCGAATAAACAATTAGCCTTGGATCGACACCAGAACGATGAGCACGGCTTATGTCGCTTGCGCTCTCATTTCGTTTCTATGTGTGGGTCCAAGTACGCATATGCGCTTGCTTTTTAGCATGCGTGAGCAATGAAAAAAGGCAACAGCGCATGGCAATATGAAATCTGAATTCAGAAATGGAAATAGAAGCGGCCAAGCGCACAACACATGCCCCTGTTGTATGCAGATAGCTTGATTTTGCCGGCGGTATATTTAGTAATTTCCTTTGATTTTTTACAAATTAATTGTTGCTAGGGTATATAGCTTCGGCACCCGAAGATAGCCGCCCTTTTTGTTAAATTATATAAAAATAAAATAAAAATTCCAGGGTATGCATGCATCGACGCACAAGTACGATATTGTTCGAAACGAATATCGTTCAAGGCGTGCGTATTTTTCACAAGCGCGCTTGGTGATTCCATTTCATTTACGAGTACACACACATGCATATGTATGTGTACATGTGCCTAGCATAGGATTTGGTTGCTGGAACAATAACGCATTTGCGAGAGCGAGAGCAGCGCTGCGACAGGTCCCCCCAAACAAATAGAAACATTCTTACTGTCTGGCTACTCTATAAGATATTATTCTCAGTATTATTACATTGGAATTAAAGAGAAAATTTGCGCGCGCCAAACACTTGCCTTGGCAACAACAACATATGCAAGTGTACACATTAAATACGTCTCACATACTTTCGGTCAGCTGTGAGCTGCCACCGAAGAAGATACATTTATTATAATTAATAATTTATTAGATAATAACTATTCTAAAAATAATAATAAAAATTAAAAAAATTAGAAAATGAATAGAAAATAAAAAAAAAAGATTGTTTCCCATTATTGAAAGAAATGGATCAACTGGAGATCGAACCTGCAAAAAGCCGCTTTTTAAACAAGCACTCTATCCACACCGCCACCGCATCATGAATTCTATCGCCGACAAAATCAACCTATGTGCATATAACAGGGCATGTGTTGTACGCTTGGTCGCTTCCATTTCCATTTCTGAATTAATGCTGTTGCATTTATGAATTGCTCACGCATACTAAGAAGCAAGCGCATATGCGTACTTGGACCCACACATAGAAACGAAATGAGAGCGCAAGCGACATAAGCCGTGCTCATCGTTCTGGTGTCGATCCGAGACTAATTGTTTATTCGGACCCGGGGTGTTAGTAGCTCGGCAACACACGACTGGGGTTGTGGTATTTCGGCTTTTTGCCGAAGTACTCTGGGGTTCTGCGGTCAGATAAGCATCTGGCCTCAGAAAAATGCTTGTTTGACGTATCTATGTATGTATTCAGTAATTGATGGTTCCAAGACCAGAAAGAGAAGGAAGATTTATTAGTAAAAGTCTACTACGATAAGAAGGCAAGCGAGGATTCCAGTTAAGACCACGGAGAAGAAATTGTTTTAGTACCGATTCTATTCTATCCTGATGGACCTTGTACTGGGAACACCAAATACAAGACCCATATTCAAAAATAGTTCGAACAAGAGAAGTATAAGAGTTTTAGTATTGTAGGACACCAAAGGCACGATTAGCGGTGGAAGAAATATGTTTGTCAAATTTCAACCTGGGATCTAAAAGGATACCCAAATCATTTACTGACTCAATTCGAACAAGCAGTTTATCATTAAGAATATAATTATTAATAAATCAGTAGATGACATACAAAGCTTAACATCATCGGCATACATCAGCACCCGAGAGTGAATTAGGGCAGAAGGAAGGTCATTTATGAACAGAGTAAATAATAAGGGCCCAAGATGACTTCCTTGTGGTACTCCGGAAGTAACTTGATCAGAGTTAGAGATTAAGCCTTTGAAATAAACCTTTTGGGTTCTAAGAGTTGAGTAGTTAGAGATCCAAAAATTAAGTTATTTGGAAATCCTAGAAGATGAAGTTTGTGAAGTTTGTAAAAGAGAATGATTAACAGAGTCAAAAGCCTTACTAAAATCAGTATAAATAACATCTGTTTGCATTTCCATGATGGAGCTTAGCTTAGACGGGCATTTCCCTACGATGATTACGGCTATGTCGTCTGCATAGATGGTGATCTTGGGGGCCCTACCTTGAAATGACGTTAGGAGCTGGTTTACAACCAGATTCCAGAGAAGGGTCGATAGTACACCTCCTTGCCGAGTGCCTCTGTGCGCCTCTTTGATTGCTGTTGTTGGGCCCCACTCAGCCTGGACCCGTCTACAACTCAGAAGGTTGTCTATCCAAAGGTCGATTGCCGTTGTGGAGTTCGTTGCGCGCAGTCCTTCGAGAATTGCGTGCTTTGAGACATTGTTGAATGCGCCTGAGATGTCCAGGAACGCTCCCAGTGAATATTCCTTGTGGTAGAGCGCTTTCTCTATGGTGGCTACCAGGGAATGCAGCGCAGATTCTACAGATTTCCCTATTGTGTAGGCGTGTTGATGTTTCAAGAGCTGGATTTGGTTAGTACCTGTCCTTAATCTTGAATATTTCTTTAAGCCATGGTATGACTTGGGATTTCGTCATCTGTAGCATGGCTTGAAATATACCGTCTAGTCCAGGCGATTAGTAGCCGGCAATAGAACTGACCGCCCAGTCGATCTTCCTTGCGGTTACTATTTCTTCTTGCGTATTTGCGGGACTTAATCATCGGTTTTGGGAGTGACTCACAGGCTCCGTGGAGCCAGGAAAGTGTTCCTCCATGAGCACATTCAGTGTCTCCTTGTTGCTTTCGATCCAGTCTCCATTGTCCTCCCGCAGAGGGCTCTGCGTGGTTGGTTGACTGGATAGTAGCTTCCTGAGTCGAGATGTTTGCGAGGTGTTCTCGATCGTAGAGCAGAAGTTCTTCCAAGATTGATTCTTTGCTCTTCGTACTTCTTTTTTAAAATCTTTAAGTCTAAGGTTGTATTCCCTCCAGATAACTTCCTGGTCCGCTGCTTTAGCTAACTTGAAGAATTCTCTGACTTCACGTCTAAGTACTGCAAGCTCGGAATTCCACCATGGTGGTCTAGCCTTGCGCTTAGTCCGTGTGGGCCTACAAGAGGAGTGGTAACCTCTGAGGAGTTGGCTCGTTGGACTCTCTCTGGATTTTTCTATTTTGGCCTCACTCGTAATTTCCTTTGCTTACTGAGTGCCTTCTCTGTCAACTTTTTGAAACGCTCCCAGTTGATGTTCCGGGGGTTCCTCTAGACTTTCGAAGGCATTCAGTAATTAAATTCTATGTTAAAACTAATGTATTTGTGGTCAGAGAAGGAGGGCTGCTGAAGTACTCTCCAATCTGTGACTGTAGTGTTGCTATCAGTGTATAATGTGAGGTCTAAAACGTTTGAAGAGGTTGGTCCCACATACGTGGGCTCTTCGCCAGTATTAGCCACACTAAGGTTAGTTAGTAGTAAAAAGTTTAATAGGGACTCACCTCTGTCATTGATGTCCGAGATGCACCACACTGTGTGGTGTGCGTCTACCGTAGATTGATTGCAAAGCTAGGCAGAGTCTGAGAGACATAAGCAATTTTGTGATTTCAGTCGCACTTATAAGTTTTAAGGCCAGAGAGCGATTCAAGAGAAAGATTTTTATCTCTGCACTTTCACGTTGCTATGTAGCAGCTGGCGCATGCCGAGATTTTCAAACCGACATATATTTAACAATTTTTTCGGCAGTTCCACCTAATTTTATAATAAGAAGATACTGTAAAAATTGCAGGCTTCTAGGCTCTACCGTTTGGGCTGCCCAAATGCACCAATCAGTCAGTAAACTCTTTTATATTGTAGCGTAATTTTGGCCGTCGCTGGGTGGACGGCTACGCCACGGTTAGCCGAGCGGTGCGTATTTTTTCGGGTCGGCGGGGGAATCCGCACAACGCCAGGGACCGCTGGATGGGAAATAATAACACAACACTTGTTCTCCGTTCGTTTGGCCTTTATTGGTCACAATCTTTCCAGCATGTCGTGGACAACCACACTTTTCCACGTGCAAGCCTAGATTCGAAACTAGAATTTTCGCAATAAGAATAAGAGCGTCGATATTCGACGCGCAAAACAGAGGTGTCCGACGATAAATCGATAAAACTCGATCGCCCGGCTACGTAGCAATGACGCAATAGCTTACGTGGGCGGGAATGTTTAAACATCCTGCAACGTTCGCTACATTACCCCCCTCTAAGACTCGCGCCTCCTGGCCAAGATTTTCTGACGATCCTTTGTACGGGGCAAGGCGATTGACGTGGACGGTTCTGGTTGTACGTTTGCCGGGTAGGCACACCTCGTATACAAGGTCAGAGTGACGGCGAATCACAGTTGCTGGTCCCAGCCAGTCCGATTGCAGTTTCGGACACCGTCCTACTTTCCGCATGGGTGCGTACAGCCACACTTCGTCGCCTGGCTTGAATTCGCCCGGGTGAGATCGAAGATCGTACCACTCCTTATTGACCTCAGCAGCAGCTATCAACTGTTGACGAGCGGTCTGGTGAGTTTTCTGCAGATCCTCTTGTAACTTACTCACGAACGTTGGGTAGTCCTTAGAACCAGGAGTCGGTCGGCCGTATATAAGCTCAGCCGGAAGGCGAAGTTCGCGGCCAAGCGCCAGGCGAGAAGGCGAAAAGCCGGTTGCCTCGTGTGGAGCGGATCGGTAAGCCCATAGAGCTAGGGGTAGCAAACAGTCCCAGTCCCGTTGATCGTTGGCGACGAATTTGGCTAAGTAGTCCAACAGCGTGCGGTTGAAACGTTCAACCATTCCATCAGATTGAGGGTGCAGCGGGGTGGTACGCGTCTTGTCCACTCCCAATAGGCGAAGGCACGTCTGAAATACTTCCAACTCGAAATTTCGACCTTGATCCGAGTGCAGGGCGAATGGTGTGCCAAAGCGGCCAAAGACTTCCTGTACCAGCGCTCTCGCCACTGTTTCCGCTGTCTGGTCTGGGATCGCGATACATTCTGGCCATTTTGTGAAGTAACACATTACTACTGCGATATACCGATTACCACGAGGCGTAGTAGGAAGGGGGCCCAGAATGTCGATAGCTAGCCGTTCAAACGGGGCGCCGATGTAGCTGGGCTGAAGGCGACCGACCATGCGACGAGAGGGCCCTTTCCTGGCATTACAGGTCCGGCACCGCGCGCACCAGATAGCCACGTCTGCGCTCTGCCCAATCCAGTAATAGCGCTGTTTTAGTTTGGCTAGCGTCTTTTTAATTCCAAAATGCCCACCAGTGGACGTGTTGTGCATACTGCGTGTAATCTCTTCCTGTAGGCTGCGGGGTACTATCGCCACAGCTTTACCTTCCCTGTTTTTGGTCATCAAAACGCCTTCGTCCACATAGAGCCGGTCGAACAAGTGCCAGTAGGCTTTTGCTTCGGGGCTCTCGCGCCAGATATTGCTTTTGGGGGCCGACCTCCTTTTTGTAACCAGGTGAATACCAGAGCCAGCGTGTAATCTTCCATTTGTCGTTGGGCATAGTCCATGGCTTGGATTTGCATGTACATTATGCCTTGATTATCGTTCTCCTCAGCTTTCTCACAGTGACGACATTCTCCACAAGGTCGGCGCGATAAAGCATCTGCGTTGCCATGCTGCTTCCCACTACGGTGCTGAATATCCATGTCGTACTGTTGCAAGCGCTCTATCCACCGAGCAATTTGTCCTTCTGGCTCCCGGAAATTGTAGAGCCACTTTAGCGAGGCGTGGTCGGTTCGAAGGAGGAATCTTCGCCCGAAGAGATAATGGTGAAAGTGCTTAGTAGCCAGAACGACTGCTAGCAGTTCCCTCCTGGTCACGCAATAGTTACGTTCCGCTGCGTTGAACGTTTTGCTGTAATACTCCAGCACCCGTTCATGGCCGTTCTGGTCCTGACTCAGCACGGCGCCAGCGCCGTGGTTGGACGCGTCGGTATCAAGAATGAAGAGACCGGTCGGGTCGGGAAATGTAAGAATCGGCGCCTGGGTGAGCTTGGCTTTCAGCGCGTCGAACGCATCCTGAGCAGCTGAAGACCATTCGAATACACGGCGGGCCTCAGTCAGCTCGTGGAGTGGACGAGCGATGGCAGCGAATTCGGGGATAAATTTGCGGTAGTAGGAGCATAGTCCTAAGAACGAACGGGCATCCTTCTGACAGCGAGGCCGTGGCCAATCTGTTACTCGGCTGACTTTTTCGGGGCACGCTCTCAGTCCTTGACCACTCACGATGTGTCCCAGGTACGTCACCTCCGTGCGAAAGAAATTACACTTTCGAAAACTTAACTTCAGGCCGGCGTTCGCTAGGCGGTCGAAAACCTCTTGCAGGTGGACTAGGTGGGCTTCGCACGTACGAGAGAAGACGATAATGTCGTCTAGGTACACCAACGCCGACGTGCAGGTCGCGCCGGTGAAAAGGCCGTCCATCAGGCGTTCAAAAGTGGCGGGTGCATTGGTCAAACCGAATGGCATGACATTAAACTCGTACAAGCCGGCATCACAAGCAAAAGCTGTTTTTGCCCGCGATTCGTCGTCCATTTCCACCTGCCAGTAGCCGCTCTGTAAATCCATGGTCGAGAACCAAGTAGCTCCGTGTAATCTCGTCAAAATGTCATCCATCCTCGGCAGCGGATATGAATCCTTTAGAGTAACGTCGTTGAGACGACGGTAGTCCACGCAGAACCGCGTGGAGCCATCCTTTTTACGGACGAGTACTACGGGCGAGGCCCATGGGCTGGAAGAGGGGCGGATCACGCCTCGATCCTTCATATCGGCTACAAGGCGTTCCACTTCCAGTTTGCGCGAAAGCGCTTGGCGACGTGGTGGTTGTTTGATTGGGCGGGTCTGGCCCGTGTCGATCGTATGTTTATTGCGCACATCTGCCGGCAAACCCGTGGGTTGCAAAGAATCCCAATCCAGAATGTTTTCCGTGGCTGCGGCGGCAGAAAGCACCTCTACCGGTTCCAAATGACCCAGGATAGTGAAAGCCGCTAATTCGCACGATTGAGTGCCGATATTAAGCACGTGCAGTGTGGCAGTGCTACTAGTCGTGTCCACAATAGAGCTGCCCAGGACTAGATCACCGGGAAGTTGTGAATAGACTCCTCGTTCTAGTATAGCTTGGGTCAGACGATCCTGCGATGAACAAGCAACTCTGACATGAGTGTGGCTGTGTGGTGGGATACTCGCTGCAACCGTGGAGTACAATAAGCTGATGCGTTGTGCAGTGGGCACGTGTAGAGCTATCGCACCCCAAGGGAACCTCAAACGTAGCTCCTTAAAATCCACGGCCGCTTGGTACCGCAGCAAGAAATCCAGACCCAGAAGCGTCGGGATATTCCCTTCCACCAACAGGAACTCGTGCTTAAGAGCTCGCCCCGCTATGACCAAGCGTGCTGTAGTTCTGGCAGTGGCGACAAACTGCTCGGCAGATGGGCCCTGTAGAGTCACCTGACAAGGGGTGACGGCCAGTTGGTCCGGAAGCTCGCGGTGGTTTAACAATGAGACGGCAGCGCCAGTGTCGACGATGAGTCGGACTTGATGATTCTGCAAAAATAGAAAACAGTGTAAGCTCCGGTCGACCGGTGCACTCAGTGTATACGTAGCTTTGCCGGGCGGCGTGGTTCGTCTACGCCCGGTCGTTTCCAATGGGTCGACAGATGCGGTGTCCTTAACTTTGGAGACCGGCGGCACAGGGACGCATTCTCCGGTAGGCGTCTCCTCAAACAGCTGGGGCAAGACCGTGACACACTCGTCAGACGAAGCTTTAGATCCAACGACGGGAGGCGGCTCGTGAGCACTCGGACCGGGCGGCGGCGTATTCATCAAATGAAATCGGGCGGCTTCTACTTCTTTAGAAGGAGTCTTACGCGCGAAAACAGATGATTTCGGCAGCGGCGAATTCACGGTGAGGTGCTTCGGCGAACGACCAGCTTGCGACGCAGATAAAGACTGCTCAGCGGACTGTCCTGTCGATTCGTAACTCGGTGTGAACGGCGGCGGCGGCTGGGCACGCTCTTTGGGCGGCGTCTCCTCAAACAGCTGGGACAAGACAGTGACACATTCGTCCGTCGAAGTTTGAGATCCAACGACGGGAGGCGGCTCGTGGGCACTCGGACCGGGCGGCGGCGTATTCATCAAATGAAATCGGGCGGCTTCTACTTCATTAGAAGGAGTCTTACGCGCGAAAACAGATGGTTTTGGCAGCGGCGAATTCACGGTGAGGTGCTCCAGCGAGCGACCAGCTTGCGACGCCGATGGAGATTGCGCAGCGGACCGTCCTGTCGATTCGTTACTCGGTGTGCTCGGCGGCGACTTATGGGCACTCTCTCCGGGCGGCGACTTCAGAAACAACTGGTTTCGGGCTGCTTTTACTTCGTCTGAAGGAGCTTTAAGTCCGAAGGCAGATTGTTTGGGTGGCGGCGAATTCACGGTGTGGTGCTCCGGCGGACGGCAGACCGGTGGAGCGACAGTACAAGGGTCCTTGAACTGCTTAGGCATCTGGGTCGTATTCGTGTAAGATGTGACTGATGTTGTCGGCTGTTGGTTGGGGCTGTTGGGATTTAAAACCAACCTCCGCCCCTGGAGGCTGGCTTCCTCTAGTTTCCCGAGGGTAATGCGGAAATTGTAGGCTGGCCAACTCTGTTGGAGCGGCGCATGTTCCTTCTCGGAGTGTGTTGCTGGCTCTCGGCTGCGGACTCCGTCAGGTTAAGCACGGTGCCAACAGGCCTGCGTCGGCATTGAGCCTCGATACGACGGGCCATGTCGAGCGCTTCTTTTAGAGTTGTTGGTTTGCTGGATAGAATCAGCACTTGGTATGAGGTTTCCCGAATGCCGTCGATGAACCTCTGCACCAGGATGCTGTTGTAGGTGGAGCTCGGTAATTCGCCAAAAACGGCGCGACCCAAACACTGCAAGTCCATAGCGAAGTCCTCCAAAGATTCCTTGGAACCCTGGACGCGGTTATGAAACTCGTGGTATCCGGCATGTGGGCTAAGGGTGAAATGTTCCTGCAAGGCCGCGGTCAGCGCGTCATAAGAGCGCAGACTGGTATCCGGTAACGTAGCGTAAAATCGTTGTGCACGCCCGCGTAGGCTCGAATACAGCTTCCTACATTTTTGTTGTTCGGACCATCTATATTCGTCAGCCATATCGTCGAACAAGCGATGGAACTCAGCCCAGGGCCTTGTACCATCGTAAGTCGGTGGCGATTCCAAATCTGGTATCGACACGAACTGTCTGTCGGCAACCGAAGGGCTGGTGGGTGCTGGCTCAGAGGCTTGGCCGCACACGCCGCCGGTGTTCGACATAACCTCAACAGCACGCGGCCGCAAAAATGCATTTTGGCTTTGCCGTTGAGTTTCTTGTCCGGGATCTGGCCACGCTGATCCTCCGGTCCGTGGCGTGCTAGATGCAATTCCATCTTTATTAAGAGAAGTCTTTGCAGCGGCGTCTGCCACTGTGGCGAGGGGGCCTCCCGCGACAACACGTGGTTCACAAAAGCCTCCCAACATTGTGCGTTCGAAAGATGTCCACATCTGTTGGAACTTTTGGTCGAGCTGCTGCTCCCGAGCTTCCATGCGGTCGTTCAAGCGAGCGATCCGTTTCTCCAGCGACTTATCTCGAGTGTCCAAGCGGCTGGCAATTGTCTCAGCCAACTGCTGTTGCGCCTCCAGCAAAGTCGATGCGAGCTGCTGCTCAGCATTTGCCTGGCGTTGGCGAACCGATTTTTTTGGCATAGTGGGTTGGGTTTTCGCAAACCGCTAATGTACCCCACACCTGACACCAATGTAGCGTAATTTTGGCCGTCGCTGGGTGGACGGCTACGCCACGGTTAGCCGAGCGGTGCGTATTTTTTTCGGGTCGGCGGGGGAATCCGCACAACGCCAGGGACCGCTGGATGGGAAATAATAACACAACACTTGTTCTCCGTTCGTTTGGCCTTTATTGGTCACAATCTTTCCAGCATGTCGTGGACAACCACACTTTTCCACGTGCAAGCCTAGATTCGAAACTAGAATTTTCGCAATAAGAATAAGAGCGTCGATATTCGACGCGCAAAACAGAGGTGTCCGACGATAAATCGATAAAACTCGATCGCCCGGCTACGTAGCAATGACGCAATAGCTTACGTGGGCGGGAATGTTTAAACATCCTGCAACGTTCGCTACAATATATATAGATATATATATTTTTTTTGTGATAGAAGTGTTTATTTGAATTTAAATTTGCTTGCTATTGTTATAAAGGGGAAAAAACTTAATCCAATTTAAAAACAAAATATATAAAAAATTAGTTTACATTATGATTATAAAAACAAATAAAAGAAGGAAAAATAATAATATGGAAATGATATTTACAAGTATTTACAATATTTTAAATATTCTACTGGGTAGATCACCGGGGAAGGACCTGATTGGGCCACGTCCACGACGACGACGTCTACTCAAAGTGCTGTTTGGCGGGCGGGCTAGGCGTCTGGCAAATAAATTGGGGTGGCATCTGAGGCGCTCCATATACATTTTTGAAATATTGTTGATAGCGTTACCAATTGCAGGAACTTTAAGGTCACGCTCCATATTTCTGGTCTTCATGTACCAAGGTGAATTGGAAAACCTCCGAAATTTTTTGTGCCACTCTAATTTTATTAATGTGGGATTTGGCAGCTATCCCATATATTTGTATGCCATATTTCCATATTGGGGCTAGCATTACTTTGTAAATCCTCACTTTATTGGCTAGCGAGAGTTTTTTCTGTCTGAGGGGCCAATTCATCCTTTTGGCCTTAGACAGCAGAGCCGGTTTGACCATAGTGGTGTGGCGATTAAAGGTAAGCCTGCGATCCAAAATGAAGCCTAGATATTTATGATAAGCCTTATGCTCGAGGGTGTCCCTTTGCAGGGTCACTCCAGGGCAATTTGCTCTGTGATTGACAAATGTGACATTGACGCATTTAGAGCTATTTATGCCAATATTCCACCTATTGGCTCAGGCCAAGAATATATCGAGATATTCCTGAAGCACCTCAGTAGCAGATATGACGCAGGTGTTTTTAATAATGGCCGTATCATCTTCATATGTCGCGAGAAGGGCGTCATTACGAACTCCATTGTCCAATCTTGCGAGCGACGGCATATCTGCGATGAACAGCGAGTAGAGGGTGGGGCCAAGAACGCTACCCTGCGGACTCCAGCCTTTATTGGCCTGCTTTGGGAAGCTTGGCCATCCACCACAACCTTAAAATCTTTGTTTTGCAGGAAGTTCCTAATTAGAAGGTAAAGTGGAGAGAGCATCGATTTAAGCTTGAACAGCAACCCTGCATGCCAAACCCTATCAAAGGCTTGCTACACATCTACAAATACAGCAACTGCATTGCTGCCCTCGATTGCTTCCAGGACGAAGTTCACAGCACGATTAATTTGCTTCGGGGTACCATGCTGCTTTCTGAAACCAAACTGGAGTGTGGGAAAGACATCCTGTACTGCTGGTGTGGCCAAATTGAGTACCAGCCGTTCAAACATTTTTTTTTTAGAAATAGCAAAACCCTAGTGAGAAGCAATTTAAGGGTCTTGTTATCAAGGCCATCTTCTTCAGGGGCCTTCTTGTTGTCCAATTTTGCCATAAGCGCTTGCACCTCATTGAGTGTCACAGGCTTGCAGGAGAGTTGCAGCAGCAATGTGTAGGTAATTCCAAGTTTAGGAGCCCCACGTAAAGGCTACATCACAATGCATGATATTAGTCTTGAACGACGCGTCTGAAAGTCATGCTCCGCCGCTGGAATTTGCTTTCTAATTTTCAGACGCGTCGCTTAATCAGACATTTTGATGCAGTCCTTATGTGGGGCCCCTAAACTTTTGAATTACCAATGCGTAAATACCGTTTGATTTATAGATGTATATATACATCTATTTCATGCAAAAAATATATATATAAATTAATTCCTTTAAAAGGAAACAAGTGAGAGTTCGAATTTATAAACTTTATTAGCGGGCGATACACCGCGCTTTATTGAATCAAAAACTAAAACTAAATATTACAATTCTGCAGAAACTGTAGCGTTAGCGCCTCATGCACGGTGTTGTATTACCGTCGCGGCGCGCAACATTGTCGCGGCACAACCGCCGCGCTCATGACTCCAGTTATTGACTTCCCCAAAACGCTGGGTCAGCCAATTCCGAGTGTCAGTGGTTAACTACTCCCCCTCTCGAAGACCGACCGTCCTCGGTCGTGTTGTAGCTTTTTATCCGTTCAGCGATCTGCTGGGCATCTCGTCGTAGTAGAACCCCATTACCATAGCACATGCTAACAGAACTATGCTTAGGGAGACTGTCGACGTAGTTCCGGTCGTGACTTTGTTCCTAATTTCATTGATCAAATTTAGGTTGTCTTCACTCAGACGGTTGGATGCACGTGAGGCTGAGTATCGTGTTGTGGCCACTGATATTTAATAGCGGGGATGCTGGGAACCGATTCTGGACGCTGTTACGGTTCATGTATCGGGTGCCATCGATTTTCAGCTCAGCGGAGTCGTCATAGGCGAGAGTGGCGCTGCGGTCGTTTACGATGATGATGC
The DNA here is from genome assembly GCA_035043065.1 of Hirtodrosophila confusa. Classification (NCBI taxonomy): domain Eukaryota; kingdom Metazoa; phylum Arthropoda; class Insecta; order Diptera; family Drosophilidae; genus Hirtodrosophila; species Hirtodrosophila confusa. The sequence goes on from JAWNNI010000048.1 coordinate 77,807, forward strand.
CGTCATCAATTCAGTGACGGGATCGAGGTGACTTGGCTGCGTTTGACAATGAGCTGTGCCTCTAGAGTGGAGGCCTTGTGCGCAAGTACTGCCCTCAGGTTGCTTGCAGAATGTGGCTGATACCGATTGTGAACAGTTTGTCACGGCCAATTTTTGACCATCGCAATCGGCCACCAAGTTGTCCTGTAGCTGTTGAACCCTACCGTTGTGGGCGACTGGAAAAACTGTTATTTTCTTGCACAGCTTGATTGCTATAGGGTACTGTATGATGAGATTAATTATATTATTTTTACGATCCATCTTAATGTTAGACACTTTCAATATGTCAGTAATAGTGGTCCCTGTGATTTGGTCAGTGAGAATCGTCGTAAGATCAGAGTGATCTATTATAGCCGGACTTACTACGTTTAATTTTTCAAGAGTTAAAGTAAGCATTAGGTTCCCCAATTCGGTGATCAGAATCCTATTGCGCACTGCGAGCGCCTCAAATAGGTGACCAGTATCAGCTTGGCCAGTATTGAAAGCATCACCAAGGTAATCCTAGAGCGTTAATTAATTTTAAACGTAAGTACTAGTAGATAAAAAATTCTAAAGTTTCTCTTTCAACGGAGGTTGTCCTTGTGGACCACCCTCCCCTCAATGATGACCGTTGTCCCCAAGTCCGCTTCAACCTTCTTCTCGATACAGAGGGAAGACAACTTATTCCCCAACCTGCGACTTGTTTTTACTAGGACTTTTTCGCCTACCTCGAACACCCTATTCTGACGTTTCTTGTTAAGTTTGGCTTTCTTGTCAGCGGAGAAAATGTCGATATGCAACATTTCTCCAGTTTGTGAAGGATTTGGCGTTTGGCCGAATTCCTGTTTCTTCGGGTGCCTTTCATACTTTTCACTTGCGCAAATTGTACAGTTAAGGACCACCTCGTTTGCCAATCTTGTCATTTTCGAGAAGTAGTATTCCCGCATGACCTGCTTTATGTTCTCTTGAGCGGCCCTATGGGGTCTATTATGCTCTTTAGTAATTATTTCCCTTCTATCATTAACGTCGAAGACGTCGGCTACAAAATTCTTACAAAAGCAAAATTTTGTGGAAGGGAAGGTCTTTACAAGATCATGTTGGATTTTAGCCAAGGCTGGCAAACTGCAATGAATAGCGTTCACTACATTTGGGTTGACGACGGTTTTGACTGTCTCGAACAGTTTTTCTTTATCACTGTAACCTATTAAATGTCGAGTTTTTTCAGCGAATATGATGAAATTTCTCTTTAGAGGAAAACGAGCTTCCTCTAGAACAATCTGATTTCGGAAACAGTTCAACGGCCTGTCAGTCGACTCCAGAGTGTAGGTCAGTGACAACTCACTATGGATCGTAGCCGCGTCAGACTCTGGTTCTTTGTTGATGCCTTGCAAGGCATTCAAGTTTCTCCTTGCCTGGTTTATAAAAAAGTTAAGCTCCTGTTTCGTCAATCCGCGCTTTCCACCACTTGATCTTGGCGTTGGGATTGCTCTCGGATACAGCGAACGTAAGTGGCTGGTGGTCGGTGAATATGTTAATATCCCTGACCCCATAGAGAAAATGCCGAAGCTTTGCCAAGGCCCAGACGATAGCTAGCAATTCCCGCTTGTTAGTAGCGTAGTTTGCTTCCCTGTCTTTCAACGTGCGGGATATCATCGTAATGGGTCGGCCATTCTGGGAAAGGACTCCCACTATGCCGTAGGCGGATGCGTCCGTGGTCAAATCGAATGGCTCTTTTTAGTTTGGGTACATAAATATTACATCTTCCGACGCCAATATATTTCTTAATTTTTTGAACGCGTTGCGCTGGGAATCGTTAAGCTGTACCGGAATTTTTCTCGACCTATACTTGCTCACTGAGCCATTTTCCCCTTTTACAACACCCAATCAACGTGCTTGACATGATCCGTTTCGTTTTCCGAGAAGACGATGACGTCATCCACATAAACAAGCAGGACTTTCCGATTTGTTCTCGCAGAACATCATCGATAGCCCGCTGAAAGATGCTGTCAGCATTTTTCCAATCAAAGGGGAGCCGACAAAACTCGTACTTCCCGCCGCTAACTGAAAAAGCCGTTTTTTCACGATCTCGCTCTGCCGGAGTGATCTGGTGATAACATCGAGTGTCGTAAAAAATTTGGCTCTATCCAAGTTTGCCAATATCATTGCGATGCTCGGCATAGGGTATTTGTCGGCAATCGTTTTAAGATTGAGCTTCCTAAAGTCTATTACTAGACGTTCATTTTTATTGCCCACCACCCATAACGGATTATTGTATGGTGATTTGGATTTTCTGATAATGCCATTTTTAAGGAGGGCGTTAACCTCTGCTGCGAGAAAATCTTCTACACCTTTCAGGTAGGGGCACAACTTCGAATAGACCGCGGTCTCGTCTGTTGTATGAATCGTGGCCACGACGGCCGTGTTATAAGGCAGCGCCTCGTTAGAGTCCGCAAAAGCCTTTTTATTCCGGTGAAGCATTCGCAGAAAATCTGCCTTCACCGTAGGAGGTGCCTCGATTTCCCTATTCTTCGTATGGTTGACGTCCGTGCATTCATAGTACTGCAACGCCTCCGAAACCGCACCAATTTTTATTTTGCTCTCCTTTAAGCATAGGACCGCGCCTACTTGTTTTAGCAGGTCAAGGCCGATGATTCCATCGAAGGTGGACAAGAAATCCGGTAAGAAAAAGAATGTGTCGCAACCAAACATGGACAACTTGAATTTTTCGGCAACGTTGTTGGAACTGTGAATGGAGTGAACGACGAAAGGGGATTCGACCGGGGTGACGCCTTTTAGTCGCTTGTGCGGATTGATATAATGCTTTGACGTGCCCTTGTCGATTAAAAATGTCATTACTGTCCCTGCCAATGTCCGACGGATGAACGGCAGCCGGGACGTGCCCCTAAAAAATTAGCGCTATCGCTATCATAGTCAAGTTCATTACTGTCTTCTATCTCGGCTGACACTTCTTGTGCCGCGTCGGCATAAGCTGACCCCTCCTCTGCGCTTGCCTTTATGTGGTCCACTCTTTGCCGCCTTTGACCTGTCATACGGTCGGACCCGGCAGGGCGTTTATTTGTATGGCCCTGGTTAGCGTTTAGCCTCCCCGAGCCCTGGCCTCTCTGGAAATTGGTCGGCTGCCGAAACTTTGAAGAAGACGGGTCAACGTCCATTGGCTTCGTGGCATTCTCGCTCCCAGTGCTGGCTTGGGTCTTACCTGACGACTGACCATTCTGCCTTTTAAAATGCGTGTTCTTACCCTGATTACCCTGAGGACCGCCCCTTTTTTCCTGTGGCTGCTGCTGCTCACGCCCTTGTGAGCGTTGCTCCGAGCACCCTTTTTCCTCTGGCCCCCTAGCAAAACTCGCTGCGAAGGCGTACCACTCATGGTTGGCTTCGACTTCTTGAGCCAGCGCGACTGCCGTAGGTAAATCCGACGGGTGAGCCACAAACAACACGTCGGTTAAGCTGCGTTTTAGCCCAGTGATGAACACACAAAGTGCTTCACCCCTAAATTTTTCACACATACCCGTTGTCAGACTTTTATCGTATGTCATATGGGCCTTGTTGGTGAGTAAGGTGAGCTTTTTCTCCACGTCATCATAATACTGTAAAATCGACAAGCTGGCTTGCCTAAGCGTACCCATCTCTTACTCAATTACATGAATGGGTCGTTTGTCACTGTAAGTGAAGTCAAGCCTTGCTATGACGGCCTCGAAATTCAGTGGTTTATTGAATGACGCGAGAACCGCATTTGATAATTATGATAGCCTGGTAATGGCGAGAACTGCCGTCATATTTTTCAAAAATTTTGTATGAGGCATGCGCGGCCTGTCTCCATGCCACATATGTTTCCTGCGTTCCGTGGAACTCAGCTAGGCATTTAACAGCGTCGAGGGGCTCATCACATTTGACCCAGTCTCTAATTTCGACGTCCGTAAGGCTCGCCTCTCTTCCAAGGTATTGTTGGTCTTGCTTGTTGCTTGCTGCACTGCGGCATCAATTATTGCGCGCAATTGTTCAGATTCCATTTTTACTCCCTGTACCCATAAAATGGGTAAAATGGGGGTACTAATTCTGTGCAAATGTATGTAACAGGCAGAAGGAGACATCTCCGACCCTATAAAGTATATATATTCTTGATCAGTATCAAAAGAGATTTCGATTTGGCCATGTCCATCTGTCTGTCCGTCTGTCCGTATGAACGCGTCGATCTCAGCAACTACAAGAGCTAGAGACACCAAATTTATATTGTAGGTTCCTATATATCATACGCAGATCAAGTTTGTTTCATATTTCAGATATCTCCCCCCGTTCAAATCGATAAAAACCGTTTTACAGTAATAATTTTCAAGATATAGCTTTGAGATTTGGTATGTACAATACTTTAGTCACTTTTATTTCACTGTCCACATTTGAAGTTGATCGGAGAATAAACACGGAAGTTACCGGAAGCAACAGCGCCAGCGAGGCGTTTTAAGTGGTGGCTGTGGTTCTTCTTCCCGCCAAACACATATCGAGCCGCATTGAGCCATCTACCGTAGATCGATTTCAAAGCTAGGCAGAGTCTGAGAGACATAAGCAATATGGTGATTTCAGTCGCACTTATGAGCTTTAAGGCCGAGAGAGCGAGTCAAGAGAAAGATTTCTTATCTCTTTTGCACTTTCACATTGTTATGTAGCAGCTGGCGCATACTAAGATTTTCAAACAATTTTCAAATACAATTTTCTTATAATTCCCGATATATATTTAACAATTTTTTTCGGCAGTTCCACCTAATTTTATAATAAGAAGATACTAAAAAAAAATTCAGGCTTCGAGTTTCTACCGTTTGGGCTGCCCAAATGTCACCAATCAGTCAATCTATATAGATATAGACAAGCTGGTAATACCCCGGCCTTGCCCGGCGAAATATTTAGATTCACTTTGCCAAACACCAAAATAGCGTATCACGATATTGCCTCCCGTGGGGGTAGGAAACTAAATAGTTGATATAATAATAGTTTCATATGTAAGGCTATGAAAATGTTATTGAAGCTGATCTAACTAAGCAAATAATCCCACTCATTTGTCCTTGACTTCCATTTCCCGCCCGTGGCGACGCAGAGTAGACTTTCCAAACTCATTTGGCTTTTGAAGTCAATTCCAAGAATAATACTACAAACCCAGACTAAAGCCTCCCAACTATATTCCGCCCGTTGTATTGCTCGCAAAGCACCAAGGTTTTTGTATTTATATTTGGAAATTAGTATGAAGCCTTTCGCATGAAAAACGAAAATGCTGAATTCCAGACTTCCCCCTTTTCCGACCGTGGCAGTGCATTTTTCAAATCTGGTAGCACATGTGGCGAATTATTTAATGTGAGGTGTTTTGAAAATTAGTGTCAAAATAATTGGATGATAAACAGAAAAGTTTGAAAATGAGTTTGAAGTCAATCGGACGGAAATCAAAATAGTTTCATACAACGGTTTTCCGCGAATTTTCCGACTTTGGAGGTAAATTTTCGAAAATCTTTGACCATAGAACCTTGAAAATGAGTTTGAAGTCAATCGCATGAAAATTAAAAATGTCGAATGCCAGAGTTTTCCGCCAATTTTCCGACCATGGGGCTGAATTTCCCAAAATCAAAAAAGGATCATACAACGGTTTTCCACGAATTTTCCGACTTTGGAGGTAGATTATCCAAGATCTTTGACCACGGCGCTTATTTAGTTTATCTATAGATCAATAAAAATGAGTTTAAAACCAATCGCATGAAAATTAAAAATTTCGAATTCCACCGATTTTCCGACATTGGGGCTGAATTTCACAAAATCGCTGATACAGGTGTCGAATTATTTAATGTGTAGAGCTTTGAAAATGAATTTGAAGGTGATCGGATTAAAATTAGCCTTTCGCTCATATAACCTTCAGACCCCCATTTTCCGCCCATGGGGGTGGATTTTCCAAAATCGGTGAAATATAACAAATGAATTTTTGTGTAGATCTTTGAAAATGAGTTTGAAGCCGATTGGATGGTAAACAAAAAGTTTCATTCAACAGTTTTCCGCGATTTTCCACGCTTGTGGGTGGAATTTTCCAAAATCCCGCCTTAGTGTGCACTCATCATATCATAGATAGAACCTACTGTGAAAATTTCAGCATCCTAGTTCTTACGGTTTGGGCTGTGCGATGATTGCCAATCAGTCAGTCAGTCAGTCAGCACGAACTCTTTTATATATATAGATAGATAAGTATATTTACTTATATAATTTTTTTTTTGTAAACTTACTACAACAACAACCTTTATTATTATTATTATTATTAAAAATAGTTCATTGCGATTTGGGCTGGGTTTAGTTTAATTCTTGTTTTATTTATTTTATTGTTGCCGTCCCTGAACCATAACAAGAGCTCTTGGTAGGTGTACGTTGATTGTTGGCGGCTAATTAACTCCCCCTAGTTCGCATGAGATAATATATTCCCCTGTCATTTTTATTCTCTGCTCCCGAATGGAAAAAGAGTATATTGCGTTTGCGAAATGTCCGTCTATTCGTATGAACTCACTTTTTTTCCACACCCTTGAAGCTAGAGAAACCAAACTTAGTGCACATGTTGGTGTATACCCTAAATTTACGAAGTCTCAAGATCGCTCTAACCAACCCCCACCTCCTCCCCCACAATTTGGGGAAACAGACTAATGTTAAGATTCCTGACAGATTTGCATCAAAAAAATTTTGAATAACTCACGCCGTTTCCCTCAAATGAGGAAAATCTATATATCACACACCTTTACTGGTAGAGTCACCAAATTTGGCATACAGATTAATGTTGACCCCGTGGATAAATCTGCATCAACAAATTTTACCACCCCCACCTCCTCCCGCGCAAATGAGCAAAATCTATATCTCCCACACCTGTACAGGTAGAGTCATCAAATTTTACATACAGACTACTTTTCTTCGCGTCTCTTTCCGATCCCAAATTATACTAGACTGGGAACAAAGTATTCTGCTGTCGGATACGTCCGACTGCAACGTTTTTACTTGTTATTATATACGTGCATGATATTTTGGAGCTTATATATTTATTTTATTTATTTAATTTGCTTTTGTCTAAAAGTATTGGTGTTCGTCGTTATAACGAATAATTTCCATAATTTTTAATTATTTATTTTCATTATTATTTCATTAATTATTTGCAAAATTTGTTATTTATTTACAACTAGTATTAAATTTAAATGGAATAGAGTCAGAACACGAATAAGGAAATACGAAATACATAGTTTTAAATTAATTTGGAGGGAGGACGCGTGGCTTGTGCCATGAATAAGGCCACCACAACCGCAGAGGGTGGCCCAAATAATTCCAATAAATTGCACCACAGGTAGGGTGGTCGCGCGAGGTGGTTACATCGAAACCTCATCCATCTGACAGTCGTCTGTTTTTGTTGTTGCGCAGTTTTTGTTTATATTGTGCTTTTTTTACAGATTGTAAGATGTATGTATCTTTTTGGACTGACTGACTGACTGGACTGACTGACAGAACTGACTGACTGGACTGACTGACTGGACTGACTGGACTGACTGACTGACTTTACTGACTGACTGGACTGACTGACTATATCTTTTTGTTTACATTTTGCGGGTTCGTATCCAGCCCTGGGACCGACAGCTAGCTGGCGTGCTAAATGTAACAAATGGCGCCCAAACTCAATCGTCCAGACTGGATAGACGCAGGTCTGGGTGTCATTCTAACCAATGGCACCCTAGCTTTGTGACTGCCGGACAGACGGTGGAGAAGAAACAAATACATTTTTGACGAGAAGACGACATCTCGCGAAACGCTATGTAGCTGATCCTTTAGGAATCACTGCCGCAGGCGTAGGGGGCGTAAAACTGGCCTTTAATGGCGCGAAGTGATGAATGCTGGGTGAGATACAGAAGCAGTTGGTAGAAAAAAATAAAATGTATAGACTGGCGACCTACTGATATTATATTTCTTTCCCGAATCGATGTCACTGTTAGATGTAAGTCACTGCCGTTCATAAATAAACTGGTAGTTAGCGACGGACATTTTCCTGGTGTGCTGTGACATTGAATAAATCTGTGATGAAATGTGATATTAGAATAAGTCAGATTAGGTTGGTTGTTATTTATCTATTTGTTCAATGTGGTTTCTCACCGTTTTGTTTTTCTAGAATAAGCCGCTTTCGTGTTTTGGTCCTGCTCATCTGTCTACCGCGATGATGTGTGAAGTGGGTGGCCCGGGTGTCGGAAAGATAACCCGCGATGCATCCACTTGTATGGCAGAGCGTTGAAATGTAGGGTTGATGCCAAAACGAAAGTAAAGCGAGCTCGTACATCGTGAGATTTTTTTTGTGTTATTTGTTTGGGCCCTTTTGTGCGTCAATATTTGTGTTTCCTAATGCGAGTTTTAAGACCGTTGTTGTTCATTTTAATAAATATTTATTGCATTTATTTATTAAAATTCTCCTCCTACGCGTTTCGGCGTTTGTTACGCTTTCCTCAGGGAATCTGGTTGTTACTTGTATATAAAAAAAGACATTTACATACATATAACAATTTAACAACCATATTATTCCATTACAATACATACATTAAAACTTATTGTAGTATTTCCTACAGTGTCGTCATTGTTCCTAGTCTAAATTGCACTTTTGTTTATCCATCGTCAACTTTTGTTTCTCGTCTTTGCGCGTCCAGTTTTGTTTGTCAACTGCTATTGATGCCGCGTAAATAAAGTTTGTCTTTTCAATGTCTTCTTTGTGGTTTACTGTGTTCTCCCCTTGTTGTTGTATCCGTAGGCTCTCTAGCGTCAGTCTCGTTCGTTCTCTCCTCTCAATGTCTAATATTTTGGTGTTGCCAAAATCAGCTGTGTGACCTGTTGTTGTAATATGTTGCGCAAGTGCTGTTGTCATTTTTCCCTTATTCGCGTCTCCTTTATATTCGGCAATTCGCGTGCCAAGCGCCCGCTTTGTTGTTCCTATGTACATCCCGTTGCATCCTTCGTCTTCTTTCGTTCGTAAATAGACTTCTTGTATTTGTGTGTGCTTTGTATGCATACATTATGTGTTTGGAGTGTGCGTCGGGTATTATTTTTGTTGTTGTTTGCCGGCTTGTTAAGTTATTTACATATGGTATACTAATATATTGTCTTTCTTCAATTTCTCTGCTTTTGGTTTTGTCACTGTTTATACTATGTTCCCGAAGGGAAAATAGTATATTGGGTTTGCGAAATGTCCGTCTGTCCGTATGAACGCGATTTTTTGCCTTTTTCTTTGAGCTAGATCAAAAAAACTTGGTACACCTGTTGGTGTATACCGTCAATTTATGAAGTGTCGAGATCGACAAATTTTATATCTCCTACACCTGTACTGGTAGTGTCACCAAATTTGGCATACAGACTAATGTTGACCCTCTGAACAAATCTGCATCAAAAAATTTTGGTCACCAACACCCCCTCCCCCACAAAGGATCAAAATCTACATCTCCCACACCTGTGCAGTTTTTTTCGCATCTCTTTATGAACACACAAATAACCAAATTATATAGGACTGGGAACATAGTATTCTGCAGTCGGGTGCGTCCGACTGCAACGTTCTTACTTGTTTTATTTTGGTTTGTTGCGTCGGTTATTAAATTGTCAATAAGTTTTTCGGGAAAGCTATTTTTTGCAAAAGTAGTGTTTTTAATTTTATATATATGTATGTCTGGTCTGTGCCCTTCGTCACTTATCGCGTACGCTTTTTGTATAATGTTCTTTGCAGTGTTCACTTTTTGGCTTATTGGTTGGTTGGAGTTGAAATTTATAATTCTTCCGGATGACATTTCTTTTGTATACCATTTGAATATTATCTTTCCTTATTTCTTTTCCAGTTCTGTGTCCAAATAATCAATTTTCTTGGACACATTAAATAATCAACATAAACGGATACAATTTACAATTGAAAGAGAGAAAAACAAGAAAATTGCTTATTTGGACACAGAACTGGAAAAGAAACAAGAAACAAACACTAATGTATGCATACAAAGCACACACAAATACAAGAAGTCTATTTACGAACACAAAAGACAAAATATCCAAAGACAAACAACAACACGTAATATACGAAATCAAATGCAACGGGAAAGAAGGCGAAAGATGCAACGGGATATACATAGGAACAACAAAGCGGGCGCTTGGCACGAGAATTGCCGAACATAAAGGAGACGCGAATAAGGGAAAAATGACAACAGCACTTGCGCAACATATTACAACAACAGGTCACACAGCTGATTTTGGCAACACCAAAATATTAGACATTGAGAGGAGAGAACGAACGAGACTGACGCTAGAGAGCCTACGGATACCACAAAGAAGACATTGAAAAGACAAACTTTATTTACGTGGCAGTAATAGCAGTTGACAAACAAAACTGGACGCGCAAAGACGAGAAACAAAAGTTGACGATGGATAAACAAAAGTGCAATTTAGGCATTGACGACACTGTAGGAAATACTACAATAAGTTTTAATATATGTATTGTAATGGAGCTAAATATGTTTGTTAAATTGTTATATGTATGTAAATGTCTTTTTTATATATGTACATGTAAAAACCAGACTCCCTGAGGAAGGCGTAACAAACGCCGAAACGCGTAGGAGAAGATTTTTTTTGTTGGGTTTTAAATAGGTGTTTGTGAAGTTTTTTTGTTAGGTGCATAAGATAAAAGAAATAAGTATTTGGTTATTTAATTACATATATATATTTTTTTAATGATTAATAATTTAGTTATTTAAGTATTTATTTCTTTATCTGCGATTAATCTATACAAACCCTTAGATATCAGGTTTTAGTTTTGTGTAGTATTCCTTAGTTCTGTTACACATTGGTGCTGCTCAAGTTAAATGTCATATGCAAGGAACAGCCAAAGCTATCAGACGCGATCACGTACAAATTATCACCAATGACACTGTGATTGACAACAAGGTTGTGATTATGAGTTATCTTTTATTTGTCATGACTGCACCGACTGTGTCAGCTCAAGATTATCCAAAAGACTAAATGCTACATACGAAGGTTCTTACTTGCTAGCACTACGATGTGTCGCAACGCCGGATGCCGTCCAGCATAATGCTGAGCTTGCGCCTCGTGCAAGGCTCATGTTACGCCTTAGCGACGATTCCGGGAAGTCAGCCAGTCGAGTCAGTCAGTCGAGTCAGTCAGTCGAGTCAGTCAGTCAGTCGAGTCATTCAGTCGAGTCAGTCAGTCAGTCGAGTCAGTCAGTCAGTCGAGTCAGTCAGTCGAGTAGTCAGTCGAGTCAGTCAGTAGAGTCAGTCAGTCGAGTCAGTCAGCCGAGTCAGTCAGTCGAGTCAATCAGTCGAGTCAGTCAGTCGACTCAGTCAGTCAATCGAGTCAGTCAGTCAGTCGAGTCAGTCAGTCAGTCGAGTCAGTCGAGTCAGTCAGTCAGTCAGTTAGTCGAGTCAGTCTGTCATTCGAGTCAGTTAGTTGAGTCAGTCAGTCAGTCAGTCAGTCAGTCAGTCAGAGAGTCAGTCAGTCAGTCAGTCGAGTCAGTCGAGTCAGTCAGTCAGTTAGTCAGTCGAGTCAGTCAGTTAGTCAAGTCACTCGAGTCAGTCAGTCAGTCGAGTCAGTCAGTCAGTCAGTCAGTCAGTCAGTCAGTCAGTCGAGTCAGTCAGTCAGTCAGTCAGTCGAGTCCGTCAGTCGAGTCAGTCAGTCGAGTCAGTCAGTCGAGTCAGTCACTCAGTCGAGTCAGTCAGTCGAGTCAGTCAGTCAGTCGAGTCAGTCAGTCAGTCAGTCAGTCAGTCGAGTCAGTCAGTCAGTCGAGTCAGTCAGTCGAGTCATTCAGTCAGTCAGTCAGTCGAGTCAGTCGAGACAGTCAATCGAGTCAGTCAGTCGAGTCAGTCAGTCAGTCAGTGAGTCGAGTCAGTCAGCCGAGTCAGTCAGTCGAGTCAATCAGTCGAGTCAGTCAGTCGACTCAGTCAGTCAATCGAGTCAGTCAGTCAGTCGAGTCAGTCAGTCAGTCGAGTCAGTCGAGTCAGTCAGTCAGTCAGTTAGTCGAGTCAGTCTGTCATTCGAGTCAGTTAGTTGAGTCAGTCAGTCAGTCAGTCAGTCAGTCAGTCGAGTCAGTCAGTCAGTCAGTCGAGTCAGTCGAGTCAGTCGAGTCAGTCGAGTCAGTCAGTCAGTTAGTCAGTCGAGTCAGTCAGTTAGTCAAGTCACTCGAGTCAGTCAGTCAGTCGAGTCAGTCAGTCAGTCAGTCAGTCAGTCAGTCAGTCAGTCGAGTCAGTCAGTCAGTCAGTCAGTCGAGTCCGTCAGTCGAGTCAGTCAGTCGAGTCAGTCAGTCGAGTCAGTCACTCAGTCGAGTCAGTCAGTCGAGTCAGTCAGTCAGTCGAGTCAGTCAGTCAGTCAGTCAGTCAGTCGAGTCAGTCAGTCAGTCGAGTCAGTCAGTCGAGTCATTCAGTCAGTCAGTCAGTCGAGTCAGTCGAGACAGTCAATCGAGTCAGTCAGTCGAGTCAGTCAGTCAGTCAGTGAGTCGAGTCAGTCGAGTCAGTCAAGTCAGTCAGTCGAGTTAGTCAGTCAGTCAGTCGGTCGAGTCAGTCAGTCATTCGAGTCAGTCAGTCGAGTCAGTCAGTCAGTCAGTCAGTAAGTCGAGTCAGTCAGTCGAGTCAGTCAGTCGAGTCAGTCAGTCAGTCAGTTAGTCAGTCAGTCAGTCAGTCAGTCGAGTCAGTCAGTCAGTCAGTCAGTCAGTCGAGTCAGTCAGTCAGTCAAGTCAGTCGAGTCAGTCAGTCGAGTCGAGTCGGTCAGTCACTCAGTCAGTCGAGTCAGTCAGTCGAGTCAGTCAGTCAGTCGAGTCAGTCAGTCAGTCAGTCAGTCAGTCAGTCGAGTCAGTCAGTCGAGTCAGTCAGTCAGTCGAGTCAGTCAGTCAGTCAGTCAGTCAGTCGAGTCAGTCGAGTCGAGTCGAGTCAGTCGAGTCAGTCAGTCAGTCAGTCAGTCGAGTCAGTCGAGTCAGTCAGTCAGTCAGTCGAGTCAGTCAGTCAGTCAGTCAGTCAGTCAGTCAGTCAGTCAGTCGAGTCAGTCAGTCAGTCAGTCGAGTCAGTCGAGTCGAGTCGAGTCAGTCGAGTCAGTCAGTCAGTCAGTCGAGTCAGTCAGTCAGTCAGTCAGTCGAGTCAGTCAGTCAGTCGAGTCAGTCAGTCAGTCGAGTCAGTCAGTCAGTCAGTCAGTCGAGTCAGTCAGTCAGTCAGTCAGTCGAGTCAGTCAGTCAGTCAGTCAGTCAGTCAGTCGAGTCAGTCAGTCAGTCGAGTCAGTCAGTCAGTCAGTCAGTCGAGTCAGTCAGTCGAGTCAGTCAGTCGAGTCAGTCAGTCAGTCAGTCAGTCAGTCGAGTCAGTCAGTCAGTCAGTCAGTCAGTCAGTCAGTCAGTCAGTCGAGTCAGTCAGTCAGTCAGTCAGTCGAGTCAGTCGAGTCAGTCAGTCAGTCGAGTCAGTCAGTCAGTCAGTCAGTCGAGTCAGTCAGTCGAGTCAGTCAGTCAGTCAGTCAGTCAGTCAGTCGAGTCAGTCAGTCAGTCGAGTCGAGTCAGTCAGTCAGTCAGTCAGTCGAGTCAGTCGGTCAGTCGAGTCAGTCAGTCGAGTCAGTCAGTCGAGTCAGTCAGTCGGTCAGTCAGTCGAGTCAGTCGAGTCAGTCAGGCAGTCGAGTCAGTCAGTCAGTCAGTCAGTCGAGTCAGTCAGTCGAGTCGAGTCAGTCAGTCGAGTCAGTCAGTCGAGTCAGTCAGTCGAGTCAGTCGTCAGCCAGAGTCAGTCAGTCGAGTCAGTCGCAGTCGAGTCAGTCAGTCAGTCAGTCGAGTCAGTCCGAGTCGAGTCAGTCAGTCAGTCAGTCAGTCAGTCGAGTCAGTCAGTCAGTCGAGTCAGTCCAGTCAGTCAGCCAGTCAGTCAGTCAGTCGAGTCGAGTCAGTCAGTCGAGTCAGTCAGTCAGGAGTCAGTCAGTCGAGTCAGTCCGAGCAGTCAGTCAGTCAGTCAGTCGAGTCGTCAGTCGAGTCAGTCCGAGTCAGTCGAGTCAGTCAGTCAGTCAGTCAGTCGAGTCAGTCAGTCAGTCGAGTCAGTCAAGCAGTCAGTCGCAGTCAGTCGAGTCACGTCAGTCAGTCAGTCAGTCGAGTCAGTCAGTCAGTCGAGTCAGCTCAGTCGAGTCAGTCAGTCAGTCGAGTCAGTCAGTCGAGTCAGTCAGTCAGTCAGTCAGTCAGTCGAGTCAGTCAGTCAGTCAGTCAGTCAGTCAGTCAGTCAGTCAGTCAGTCAGTCAGTCAGTCAGTCAGTCAGTCGAGTCAGTCAGTCAGTCAGTCAGTCAGTCAGTCAGTCGAGTCAGTCAGTCAGTCAGTCAGTCAGTCAGTCGAGTCCAGTCAGTCGGAGTCAGTCAGTCAGTCGAGTCAGTCAGTCAGTCAGTCAGTCAGTCAGTCGAGTCAGTCAGTCAGTCAGAGTCAGTCGAGTCAGTCGAGTCAGTCAGTCAGTCAGTCAGTCGAGTCAGTCAGTCAGTCAGTCAGTCAGTCAGTCAGTCAGTCAGTCAGTCGAGTCAGTCAGTCAGTCAGTCAGTCAGTCAGTCGAGTCAGTCAGTCAGTCGAGTCAGTCAGTCAGTCAGAGTCAGTCAGTCAGTCAGTCAGTCAGTCAGTCAGTCAGTCGAGTCAGTCAGTCAGTC
>JAWNNI010000049.1:0-27318 GCA_035043065.1 Hirtodrosophila confusa
TAGTAATGTTATGCTACTTAAATACCGCGTGTCACATGTTAATGGTACGCATGTTCTCTAAAGAAAAATATTTAATATCTTCAATTATAGATATTGTATATCGTATTTCTGGGACTACACCATTAGCTACCAATTTAGGTTTTTGACTAGCAGAATTATACTATAATGCGTTTCTAAACCCTTACAGATGCATTGTTTTGCTGCGGGCAGTTCATACATCTTATGAAAAACTATTTTGTTTAGAAGCTACTCGTATCTTAACCAAATTCACAAAAGCATGACATTATTATCCGTGTTAAAATGTTTCCTATGAGAATAAATCGACATCAGGGAGAGCCCAGGGCATCAGCTAGGGAGTTTGTGATAATTTCACATCAGACTCAACGGGTAACAAGTAAGAATGTTATAGTCGAGTATACCCGACTACGAAACTCCCTGTACCCCGGTCTAAAACATTCAATCACATCTACGTCCACTTACACATACACACACACAAGACGCACGCACACAGGCGGCAAAAGCGACAGCGCAAGCGAGGCATTTTAATTGGTGGCTGTGCTTCTCCTTCCCCCTCTCGCTGCATTACTGAATCTTCTTTCGTGAATAACTTCCGTGTTTATTATCCGATCGACTTGATTAGATTAGATTAACGAGACTAAAGAATTGTACATGCCAAATCTTAAAGCTGTATCTTGAAAATTGTTACTGTAAAACGGTTTTAATCGATTTGCGGTGGAAACGGGGAGATATCTGAAATATGAAACAAACTTGATCTGCGTATGGTATACAGGAACCTACGACTTCAAATTTGGTGTCTCTAGCTCTTGTAGTTGCTGAGATCGACGCGTTCATACGGACAGACGGACAGACAGACGGACATGGAAATCGAAATCTCTTTTGATACTGATCAAGAATATATATACTTTATAGGGTCAGAATGTCTCTTCTGTCTGTTACATACATTTGCACAGATGTAATACCCCCTTTTTACCCATTTTATGGGTACTGGGAGTAAAAACGGTTAACGGCGAGCGGGCTTAACATGTGTGAGATGTTAACTTATCTAGCTTATCTTTTATTATCGCGCATAATAAAGTTTTTACATAGTATTCCTCTGGGCATTTTCTAAATGTTTATTTTTAAAGGAACATCACCTGCCTTTTTAGTCAAGTTTATGACATCTCGGAGGACTGCAGCAAAAATAGAATGATCAAGTGATTCCTTTTGGGCTCGAAGAAATAAGTCATAAATACCACAAAGATAATGCCTGTTAGGGGTTACTTCGAGTTTCTTCAATTCATTTACCGATTGTTATGAAATGCACTCTTGAATTTGTAGATCGCTTCCAGCTTCCACCGAGAGCTTCTAAATTTGGGTACTTTCAAGAATAGCATGATTTATGTGATGTTGTTATTATTTTAAATTTTGATTTGGATGTTAAGTCCGTGCTCTTGGCCTCTTTGCATATCTTGGCTACAGGACAATCTTGTAAGATACGTATACTTAATCTCAAGTGAAGTACAATTTGCAGTTGATGTTGAGGGTGTTGCTTGTGTTGGTTAATTCCTAGTTGCCACTCAAATCCAATAGGATGCAGCATCTTCCATTACGAATGCTCCTCTCGCGAGTCTGCTACTTTCGCTTTGTCCCGGGCTTCTCTAAAAGCTGAAGTGCTCTCCTGCGCTTGGTGGCATTCCTAAAAGGGATTTGCATGCCGCTGAGATGTTTATCGTAAATTGTTGCCGTCATCGTCGTCGACGTCGTCTGGGCGCACAAATGTCAACAGCACAAAGCGCTGACGTTTACATTGAAAGTCACTTTGGGTGCCAGACAGGAGGAGGGTGTGGCGTGCTTGGGGCATGGCTAATGAAAAGCGCCAACCAAAATGCAATGCATTTTTACATTTATTTTTATTTAAATGCAAATGTTTAGGTTGCGAACTGCACACATTTTCAGGGGGCGTGTTTAATTGCTACTGCCCTGGATTGACATGAAGCTGGAGCCTGGAAGCTGGCGCCGCAGCTATTCGGCGAGTCCTGAAACTCAGCTGCAAATTTGCCAAACATTTATCCTTGTTCTTGTTTTTGTCTCGTTGTTGTTTGGTTGGTTGTTTGGCAAAAGTATGCCCCAGAGTGACATTTCGCACAAATGAAATGTATGGCTGAAAAGTTGTCTATTTTTGCCCAAATAAATAATTTTATTATAAAACTTTTTCATGCATGTTTGCCTGACTGTTTGTGGTTTTCCCAAATACTAGAGTTTCGCCGTGTCACATGAGTCACCTCCCAAACCAAATGGCGATTAGGACTGCGGCGGGGCAAGCAGCAGAAAGGGAGTTCAAGATCGACGAAATGCCTTCCTTGTGCTTATTTCTCTTTGTGTATTATCTTTTATAAGATTGTATTCGGCATCCTTCCCTTATCCCGCTTTTCTTCTATACGACCCACTTAACAGTCTAAGGGTCGATTTTTCAATGTCTACATAAACGCTGCGAGTCAGATTTAGTGTCAGTTAGACACCGTCTTGATAGTTCAATACCCCCAAAAGGCAAAGTGACTTTTAAGCACTAAGTGGCGCCTTATCTGACAAATAAGCTAAGTGTGAAATTTTAATAAAAATAAAACTATAAGAAATTGGTTTTAAACTTATCTTCACTCCTTGGAAGATTTCATACATTCCTGGATTATCCGGTTGGCCTTAACAAGCTCAACAAGATCTATTTCTTCTTCTGCTTTAAGCTTGTTTGACCGCTATCTTGTCGTATTTAGTCACTTTTATACTCTGTTCCTAAAGGGAAAAAGAGTATATTGGGTTCTATAGTCACCGAGTTTGGCATACAGACTAATGTTGAGATTCCTGACAGATCCGCATCAACTATTTTTTGATGTCTATCTCTTTTGCACTTACAGGATGTTATGCAGCAGCTGGTGCATACCGACAATTTCATACAATTTCCAAATGCATTTTTCACCCAATTCCGGACTAATATTAAACAATATTGTTTCAGAGTGGCTATTTACGGTATATTAGAAAGGTACTGCAAAAATGGAAGGTTTCTAACTTCTACCGTGTGGGCTGCCCGAGAGTCGCTAATCAGTCATCTAGCCTCAAGGGTGTGGAAAAAATTGTGTTCATACGGACAGACAGACAGACAGATAGTCGGACATTTCATAAACCCAACAAAGCCTTTAAAAAAATAAACATTTTTTTCAAGCAGAGTATTATAAGTTGTTGTGTTTCTGACTCCGCTTACCCAGCTTAAGGTAAAAACAAGTCAGAGTTTCAATCTCGACACTTCATAAATTGACGGTATACACCAACAGGTGTACCAAGTTTGGTTGCTCTAGTTCAAAGATAAAGGCAAAAATTGCGTTCATTCGGACAGACGGCCAGACGGACAGACGGACATTTCGCAAACCCAATATACTATTTTCCCTTCGGGAACATAGTATAATAAGATGACCGCCGAGGAAGTCACCTCAGTTGCTAGGAAATAAGCTGGCGCCTTAATTACACCTGCACTTTCGATGCGGCCCTGGTCATTGCTGTTAATGCTGTCATTGCCTGCCAGCCGTAAGCCATTTGTTGCTGTTTTGCAGCTTGCAGTTCGCAGTTCGCAATTTGCTATTTGCTGTTTAGCCTTTAAGCCCAGCTTCAGAGCAGCAGTCTCCAACATCTTGCACCCACATAACCATTAACGTGAAATGCCACTTCCTTTTTTTAGCTTACAACACTTTACACACTTTGTTGGGTCTGGTTCCTGGTGCGGCACTAAATGCCTGCCAGCTTGGCCAGTGTTGTTGCTAGATGTTAATGTTATTTTATAATTTCTTTTTATTGCATCCCCATGGCTACTGGGATTGCAACCATATTGTTTAAAAACAGCGCCTGCAAAGTGCTGTGAGCGTGTTCAAAAATACAGTCATTAAATGAGAACAATTCTGTTAATTGTTAGTGATTGCAGCGAGAGGACTTAGCTGTGTGAAGCTCATTTATGAAACTGCGATCATCAAATTCATGTTTTTCTTCACTCAGAAAAAAACTGTTGGTAAAGAACCGAGGCCATACGTCACAGTCGGAAAAACAAATACTATAGAATAATAAAGATCACCTAAAGTAAATCAATTCTACTTAGTGGAAATTTCAAATTTATGAAATATATTTTGGGAATGAGTCTGAAGACAATCGCACGAACAACAAATTTGTTGAATTCCAGAGTTTCCGTCAATTTTCCGAACGTGCATTTTCCAAAATCTGTAAAATACGTGTCAAAATATTAAATTTTGAAGGTGAGTGTGACAGAGCTTTCCACAAATTCAACCGGGAGTGAAAAAAGTTTCATAAAACAGATTTAAATTTCGACGCTTTTTTTAAATTTTCCACAAATCGAATTTGAATAAAAATTTAACAAATAATCAAGAATGCTATAGCCAGTATGCCGACACGAAACTCCCTGACCCAGGTCTAAAACATTCAATCACATCTACGTCACTCCACATACACACACACACATGCACAAAGACCTGCACACACAGGCGGCAAAAGCGATAGCGCAAGCGAGCATTTTAATTGGTGGCTGTGCTTCTTCTTCCCCACTCGCTGCATTACTGAATCTTCTTTCGTAAATAACTTCCGTGTTTATTATTCGATCGACTTGAAATTGGGACAGTAGATTAAGAGAGACTAAAGTATTGTACATGCCAAATCTAAAAGTTATATCTTTAAAATTGTTCCTGTAAAACGTTTTTATTGAATTGCGGGGAAACGGGGGAGATATAAAAGTGAAAACAAACTAGATCTGCGTATGCTATACGGACTCTACCTACCTACCCCCTGTACCCATAAAATGTGTAAAAAGTGAGTACTAAATCTGTGCAAATGTATGTAACAGACAGAAGGAGACATCTCCGACCCTATAAGCAAATATATTTTTGATCAGTATCAAGAGATTTCGATTTGGCCATGTCCGTCTGTCTGTCCGTCTGTCTGTCTGTCCGTCTGTCCGTCTGCCGTCTGTCCGTATGAACGCGTCGATCTCAGCAACTATAAGAGCTAGAGACACCAAATTTGGAATGTAGGTTCCTGTATACCATACCAGATCAAGTTTGTGTCATATTTCCGTTCCCCGCAAATCGATTAAAACCGTTTTACAGTAAAAATTTTCATGATATAGCTTTAGATTTGACATGTACAATACTTTAGTCACTCTTAATCTACTGTCCAAATTTAAAGTCGATCGGATAATAAACACGGAAGTTATTTACGAAAGAAGATTCAGTGCTGCAGCCACAACTTAAAATGCCTGGCTTGCGCTATGGCTCGTGTGTGTTCATCTTGTGTATGTGTGTGTGTATGTGTAAGTTTACGAAGACGCGATTGGAAACTTTTGACCTGGGTACAGGGAGTTTTGTAGTCAGGTATACTCGACTAAAAGCATTCTTACTTGTTTATGCTTGATATACAAACATATAGTAAAGATGATTTTGTTAATCGTTCAGCACTATCCATTGAAAGTTTTTTGCTAAGTATATCTTAAGAATCCATACATTAAACCAGATAGGAGTAATGTAAAACAGCAAGTGAAACAAATAGTAATTTAAATTAATGAAATTTTGTAAAGAGTTCTTACCATAAATTAAAAATATTGCCATCGTGTATTTAAGTTTTAGCTAAGTGCTTTTATTTAACTTTTTAAGCAAGTTCGAAACTCGTACAGAATATACGAGTGTATGCGCTATGATGTTGAAATCAGGAATAGCGCGAATAGCTTTCTAGCCCATTCGCCTCAATTCACAGAGGTCCTTATAGTTGAAAGTACTCATTTTGAAGAGACGCCGCGAGGAGTTCAATAAAATGAATTGCAAGACACCTAAATTCCATCAGCTTGTTTTGTAATTAGATTTTCATTTGAGAATAAAATGTGTTAGAACTCGAATTGAAGACATAACTAAGCACTTTTAAAGAAATGTCACTCAACACTTGAGCTCTGTGCCTGGAAGCACTCGCTGTCAAGCTGGCTGTGATGTTTATTGACATTTATTTGAGATGGCCAAATAAGAGGCAGGAATGCGTGCGATTCTATTGACATACTCGTAATTCAAATAGGCAACAAACGTGCCACGCAATTCAAAGCGGCAAACGCGTCAAAATGTAAATTGGTTACAAACGGCGCAGGGCTGGAGGGGGGCTATCTACGTGCTGCTTGTAGACAAATCAATTTGACAAAACGCAAAAATTTGTAATCAGACACTGTGTGTTTGTGTGTGTATCTGTGTGCATTTGTGTGTGTAAGCACAAATTTTTGGCCATTGTGACAATGACAATGCGGCAAAGACAAAGCAAAAGCCAGATAAAAATGCCAGCCACAAGCTTAACAGGCGGACAGGGTGGTGGGCAGGAGTCTAGCTATTGTTTCAATTTAAGCTTCAGTCATAAAGCGAACGGGGGTGGGAAATGGCATCGGCTGTGGCAAGTAGTACACACATTGTGCTCTAAAGAGTTTAAACAGCTGTTTGTCTGCTGCGCGTCTAACTGTCGCTCATTTTGGCCAACAGACCTCACAAGCTCGGGGGAGAGGGGTTGGCTTATCTGCAGCAGCTTGACAATTGCCATGGCGTTGCGTTCAGTTTAATTATGACATTAAATTCGAGTTCATTGTGTGGCGCGCTAAGTCTTGGCGCGCGCACAAAAGTATGCTACAGTTTTTCCACTTTTTTCTGGTGCATACGAATATCTTAGCGTGTCCTGTGTGTCCGACGCTGTTGCTGCAAATATGTGAATACACACACATACACACATACACACACCGTTGTAAACAGGCTGGCAGCAAAGTCAGCATAAAAAGCATTAATAGAAATTCATATTGTATGCGAAATGTGCCAAGCGGGGAGCCTACATAATAAACCCATTTCGTGCGGCTTTAAAACGCCATTTATGAAACATGTGCTAGCATTTATGCATATTAAATTAGTTAGCTTGCCCCCAAAAATAAAACTGGCAAAAGGCATCCAAAGTGCCACAATAAACTGACACAAACACAGACCCACACACACGCACACTCACACACACACACACACACACACATGCTCGCACAAATTCAATGTGCGAACCCTTTTTATGGGGCATCGTCTCCGACCTAACATTATGCACGCACAAATGGCAATGGGCGCTGGGCTTGCAGCTGTTTTCGGGGCAGTCGTCAGCCTCATATTCACACACATTAACAGGCAAAAATACACAATAATGAACCTCAGGAATACGAACATGTTTTACAAGGCTGTATGTTCTTTTAGTACATACTCGTACATTGATATATACTTTCCATCTAAGTACATATATCATCATTTAACAGGCTGTTTTGGCCATTTATAGCAGCATAATGTGATTTTTAATCTATCAAGAATTTTCTATTTTCAGTGCACCGTAAATAGCTAAAAAGGGTAATAAAATTGTGCAAACAGCAGGCAGGCATTTTTGGTCCTAAATGGTTTTTCAAATACCTTCCGATGGCATATCATTGTGAAAACTGAACCGATTACCCTTCATAAAATTTGGCATTTAGGTTATATTTGTTTCTGAAAACAAAACTTTTAGCAGTTTATCTTAAAATTGTAATGTTTATCGGTTGCAAACCTTAAATATGGCACAAACAGTGCAAAAAACCATTTTCCAGTCAAAACTCATGGCAATATTCAATGTTCTCAACTCCACAATGGATTCGGTAATCTTCTAATGCCTTCCCGTCCACATGGAATGTTCTCTAGATTGATATAGCATTTAAATTTTGAATATTTCTTTAAATTATGCAGAAGCTTTTAAACGATTTCAGGCATCGCCACTCAACGCTGCATAATATTTGATACTATGATGTTTCACATATTTGTCGGGATTCATGTTAAGAATTACACAATTTTGGACTTGTTCAAAGTTCACGGATGAGCTTCCTTGCTTTTGTTCTTAAAGGGTTGGGGCTGCTTTTGTTCTTAAAGGGTTGAGTCTGACAGCATATCTAAAATTAAAAAAAAAAATACATATATGTATATGTATGGATATACTTAAAATAGTTGGGTCGCCTTTGTGTGCGACTTAAAAACGCATGTGGAAACTCTTCAAGTGTGAATTTCTGTTCATTTTTGCTGCAGACACAGAATCCATTTTGCCTCGCGCCCATTTTGTTGCCTACTTTTGTGCGCAGCAAAATGTAAGGCAGATGTCGAATGTGTGTGCCTTTGTGTGTATGTGTGTGTGTGTGCGGGTGTAAGTGAGTGTATGAGACGCATTTGTAACAAAAAGAAACATAAAATAAAATGGCAACGCCAGAAATGTTTTATAAAAATTTATATGAGCATAATTTGTAACAGGAGAAAAAAATGATATGTAACGATGCTATGGGCCTGTGGAAAGGGCGTGGACAGAGCAGGCAGTACTGTACCAGTGGGCCAACTAGGGATTTTAAAATGGAAAAACCAAGTACATGTGAAATCGAAAAACTCATTTAAATATAAATTGTCAAAATTAGCTGCACTTCATAAGTTGAAGGATACAAAATTCCTGGCTATAGTATTAAATTAATATTACTTTTAATCAATCACAGGAGTCGCTAATCTGCTTTCATAGAGATCGGTTGTGTCGCGCTTACGCAAAATTGTTTTTTCTATTCTGCTTTAAGCGGTGCATTCTCTTGTGTGCTAAAAATAGCACATATCGTAAATTTCGGGCCCCGCTTCGTGCGGTGTCGGCAATTTGACAAAAACAAAGCGTATTCAGTGAAGTGTGGTGTAACTGCACTCTCTGCCCTTCGGGCAAGACATTCGCCTCAACCCGCGCACAGTCGCAAAAGAGGGGCAATAAATACTTTGCTTATCAGTAAATCTGATCTGCCTTTGCTCTGTTTCTTGCGCAAATTATTTACTAAATTTTGCGAAATATTATTAATGCAATGGATGAGAATAACTCTACTGACACTCAGCATAGTAATATGCAGATTGATCATGAAAAAATGTTCTCAATAGCAGGCAAATTACCTTACGAGATTAGGGATGAGTGCCGCTTAGAAATTCAACGCAATACATGCAATGATACTCAGAGCAGTAGCTCCACCACCACAACAACTGTAACATTTACTAGTGCCACCAGCAGCACCACCTCCACCATGGCAACTGCTACAATAAGCAGCATCTGCCCTGGAAGCATCTATAACCAGGAAAGTTCCCAATCGACATGTTCCGAATACATGGCAGCAAAAACCCTAAGCGATGCTGCCAAAAGACTTTTGGATGCTCAAAAACGGCGATCGGGCAAGAGAAAATTTGAAATACCTTTGTCCCCCATCTCTAACTCGAAAAGAGTGAACAGCAACCAGGTTTTGCACTCGCCCCCCACCACTAGCCAACAGGCAAACTCTAGTAATAGATTTGCCATTCTTGACAACACCACTAACGAAGAGAATGAGGAAGAAGTGATGAATGAGGACGCTGATGATGTCAGTGATCACATGGATGAACATCAATATGAAGCAATCAATACTGGCCAATATTCGCAAGAATCATCAAACACTGGTAATCAGCTTAAAGGTCCCTCAAAACCACCGCAAATTGTTGTTAATATTAGCAACTTAAATGACTTATTTGAGCTTATAAAGGAAGTGGCAGATTTGAATAACGTTGTAGTTAAAGCTAATCAAGGGGAAACGGTCAGAATCTTTCCCAAAGACAGTGACACTTATAGAGCCATTGTTAGCCGTATGGATGAGATTGGTATGGAGTTCCACACATATCAAATGCAGACAGAAAAAGTACACAGAATTGTTGTAAGAAACTTACATCACAGCACCCTTAACAATGACATTACCGCCGATCTGAAAAAATTAGGCTATGAAGTTCTTCACATCCATAATCCACGTTCAAGGTTTAATAAAGACCAAAAACTTAATATCTTTTTCATTAATATAAAACCTTGTGCCAAAATTAATGAAATTTACCAAGTTATGACCCTTTGTCGACAGAAAGTAAGGATTGAAAGAATGCGAAAAACCTCTGAAATTGCACAATGTCGTCGATGCCAGGAGTACGGCCACACAGCAAAATACTGCCGCAGACACCCCAATTGTGCCAGGTGTGGCGAAAATCATCAAACCACACAATGCACACGTCCCGTAGACGCACAGCCTACCTGCATCCACTGCTCTGGAAACCATATGGCCAGCTATAAAGGATGCCAATGGTACCAGGAGTTTCTTCGCCGATCTATGGGGCCTGTAAGAAAGACGAATAATTCAAATAAGACTGGTCATGCATTTATTTCTAGAGAGCAGCAACAATTTCCTACCTTGCAGTCGAATCGCAGCAAGAAAATAGTACAGCAACAACCAACTCAACTACAAAGACATATAGTTCAACATCAACCATCTGTAGGCACTGGAGGAAACTCAAGAGTCTCCTATGCCGCAGTAGCAAAAGGAAATTCAAATACAATACCTGTCAAGGATGGACCTGCTCAGCGTCGTCTTCACAATCTACAAGTACAACAGATATCGCAGCAACAACGTATGAACAATCAACAACATAATTCATTTGAAGTTCAAGCACTGTTACAACAGCAACAGCAACAGTTTCAGGAATGGCAACAGCAGATCCAACAACAACAACAACAACAGTTTCTTATGTGGTTGCAGCAACAACAGCAAGAACAGCAACAGTATAATAGCCAAGCCAATCAACGCCTTGAAAAACTTGAAAAAATAGTATTTGAAATGTCCAACATGATTAAGCAATGGGCTGGGGATGAACTTAATTCCCAGTCTCAAAACAACGTTTCAGCTTCACAATGAATCCACTAAAGATTCTTATCTGGAATGCAAACGGCATTTCAAGAAAAGCTAAAGAAGTTGAGCTTTTCGCGCACAACAACAGCATAGACATCCTTCTTTTGACGGAGCTTAGAATTAAACGAGGAGAAACTGTAAAGATATATGGATATGTCTTCTATCCAGCATTTAGGCCATCGCGTAATAATAATAGCGTTGGCGGAGCAGCGGTGTTCGTGAGGACCACTCTTCGCCATTTTCCACAAAGGGTCATTGAGACAAGCAGCATACAAATGTCATCAGTCAAAGTAGCCACAGGACTGGGGGACGTGGAGTTCAGCGCCATCTACTGCCCTCCAAATATCAGGATTGAGGAAAGACACTTTATCAACACACTACATGCTTGTGGCCAAAGATATTTAATTGGTGGTGACTGGAATGCCCGACATTGGCTGTGGGGAGATACTTACAACTCACCCCGGGGGCGAGAGCTAGCAGAAGCCATTTCTGTCACTGGAGCCATGATCCTTGCAACTGGCTCTCCAACCAGGTACCCATATGTGCTTAACCATACGCCTTCCTGCATAGACTTTGCAGTGTATCATGGAATTCCAGATTCTCGAGCAACAATAACTCAAAGCTGGGATTTGAACTCTGATCACCTGCCCCTAATCATCAGCATTGAGACAGATGGTGCTTATGTCAATCCAAGTCCTCGCTTAGTCACCAAGCACACTGACCTGCTTGTCTTTAGTCAACAATTAGAGAGTTCGATTCAGCTGAATACTACGCTAAATTCTGGTGAGGATATTGAAATGGCTGTTGATAGCCTCACAGAGAGTATTTACAGGGCTGCGGCTGCCTCAACGCCTCCTGTCCCTCCGACAGGAACTTCCTATGGAATAGTTCTAACAAGAGAGGCCAGAGAGCTTTTGACACAGAAAAGGAGACTTCGAAGGCGAGCAATCCGATCTCAAGACCCCTGGGACCGAATTCTGTGGAACCGGGCTGCGAAGCAACTACGAAATGTCTTGAGAGAACTTCGAAGCAACTTTTTCGAGCAGAAGCTGGCTTCTATGGATTATACCCTGGATGCTGGATATTCGCTTTGGAAGTGCACTAAGTCCCTTAAAAGACAACCGTTTAGACAGGTTCCCATTAGGTGCCCTGGGGGCGAACTTGCTAAAAACGAAGAAGAGCAGGCCAATTGTTTTGCCCATCATTTAGAGACTAGGTTCACCCATTACCAATTCGCCACAATGGAGCAGTATAGAGAGACACTTGATAGCCTACAGACACCTCTGCAGATGTCCTTACCCATTAAACCTGCCAGGGTTGAGGAGATTGCCGATGTCATCAAATCCCTACCGAGAAGGAAGGCTCCTGGCATCGACAGGATTTGTAATGCCACATTGAAAGCATTACCTATTCGAGCGATTCTCTACATGGCGCTAATATTTAACGCTATGTTCAGGATGCAGTTCTTCCCAAAGCAGTGGAAGATGGCAGCAATTTTGATGATCCATAAGCCCGGAAAACCAGAAGAGGACCCCGAATCGTATCGGCCTATAAGTCTTCTGTCTTCACTATCTAAGGTGTGGGAGAGGCTTATTGCCAATCGACTAAATGACATTATCAAAGAGCGCTGTATCCTGCCGGATCACCAGTTTGGATTTCGAGAGGGACACAGCACTGTGGAGCAGGTTCACAGATTGGCAAAGCACATCCTACAGGCCTTTGACAATCTAGAATATTGTAATGCTGTCTTCATTGATATGCAACAAGCATTCGATAGAGTTTGGCATGTTGGCCTACTGAGCAAAATTAAAAAGCTGTTCCCAGCACCATACTACGGAGTTCTACGATCGTACTTGGAAGAACGGAAGTTTATGGTCAGGGTCAGGAACACCTACTCGACTCCTTGCTATATGAAAGCTGGAGTTCCACAGGGCAGCGTCCTTGGCCCGCTGCTCTACTCGATATATACTACAGATTTGCCTTGCCCAAGCGTGTATCATATGGAAGATCCCAGGAAGGCTCTACTTGCTACCTACGCCGATGACATTGCACTGCTTTACAACTCTAAATGTCGCAATGAGGCAGCAGGTGGACTTCAAGAGTACCTTATCACATTGGCTGCATGGTGCAAAAGATGGAATCTAAAGATCAATCCTCAAAAGACCACCAATCCCTGCTTCACCTTGAAGACCCTCATTGACCATACCCCACCTATACAATTGGAAGGCGTAACATTGGACCAACCCTCGCAGGCTAAGTATCTCGGGATCACCCTTGACAAACGTTTGACTTTTGGCCCTCACTTGAAAGCTACTGCTGGTAGATGTGGTCAAAGAATGCAACAACTACGATGGCTGATCAACAGAAGAAGCACCATGTCCCTTAGAGCCAAAAGAGCAGTTTATGTGCATTGTGTAGCCCCGATCTGGCTATATGGAGTGCAGATTTGGGGAATAGCTGCAAAGTCAAACTATAAACGCATAAAGGTACTACAAAATCGTGCCATGCGTGCCATTACGGACTGTCCATACTATGTACGTGGTACCACCCTTCATCGTGACCTGAATCTGCATACAGTGGAGGAGCAGATTGGAAGGCACACTAGCAGATATAGTGATCGACTAAGAAGACACCAAAGTATGCTCGCAAGACGCTTACTCCCTGCCAGGCCTTTAAGGAGATTAAAAAGAAAGGGTTTTGCCAAAACAATTGGCCAACTTTAAAGTTCCCCTCGCAATAGGAGAATATTTGCAAGTCCTCATGCGCCTAGCTTGAGGTTTGGTCCTTTTATTATTTACTATACTTGTGTTGTTATGTTACTATTTTTGTATTGTATGGATTCAACGCTTAATAAAAAAAAAAAAAAAAAAAAAAAAAAAAAATCAATCACAAATAAAGGAATTTGGGTTTCCTAGACTGTTTAATCATTAATCATTATTTTTACAGGGGGTAAATGATTACCAAAACCGTGAAACAGGCACAAATGTTGATAAATAGTACATGGTAGCGCTACTTTGTATAAAGACAGCTCAGAATTTCACAACTTTGATCGCAAAACGCTCGGAAATAATTGAAAGCCCGATTTCATGGGGAGGAGCTTAATTTTATTGCACAATTAACAATTAAAATTATTTCTGTGCTATTAGCAGACCAGTGTTGTACGTATACATTAATATGGCAGTGTTGGTAAATTTTGCGATATAATTGGTGCGTTTGATATTATATATACATATATATATATATTCTTTAATTTTTGGATATTAAATTACATTTTAATATTATACCAATAATTTCAATCGTATTTGAAATTAAATTTCAGCTCCTAAATATTCTATCGAAGTATTTTTCAAATAAATTTTCGAACACGTCAATTAGGTGGCGATGTTTACCAACACATACCAACCAACAATCGCGCGCGTTTGTATTGAACTTATTTTATTTATTGTTTTGTTAATTATTTATGCAAGGAAGTCAAACTCCCCATCGGAGCTGTGCTTATATTTGTAGAGCAGCGCTACCGTATACTATTTACCGAAATACTTAACCCTACAAAGTATATATGTTCTCGATCAGTGTCAATAGCGGAGACTTTATAGGGTCGAAGATGCCTCCATCTGAATGTCACAAAAATTTGCACAGATATAATACCTCATTTTACCCGGGTTGAGAAGTGACTTTAAAATCCTTAAGTGATTGCACTTTTAAATAAAGTAACTTTTCACGATTTCAACCCTGGTCTAATTTGAGAGGTAGTCGAATTACAGTAGCTGCCCTGGCTTAGCTGCTTATGTATGTATCCTCTTGACAGGGGGCACAATTAAGATGCAAATTGTTTTTGCACAAAATCACATTCTCCGGCTCTGGCAAGACACAGAAGCATATCAGTTTGCCACTTTTCGTTGTCCTTGTTGTTGTTGTTGATGTTGTTGCTTAAATGTCGTTGAAGTTTTCAAGTTAAGTGCACTACGTATGCAATCGACACATGTGTGCAACAAAACTCGTTAACACTTGAAAAGTTTCATGGCCCTGGGCAATTGTAACTGGTACTGTTTGGTATGGCTTTGGCTTGCTCGGAGTTAGTCAGTTGATAGAAACTGATGACTGGGGCGACAGAGGCGTGTGTACGAGCAAGTAATGTAATGCTGCTAAAAAACACTTAGGCAGAAGCTTGTAAGCAGCAAATAAATCAGTGTGTGTATGCGTGTGTGTAAAGCCTTTGGCATCAGCTTCATATGGGGGCCAGAGGAAGATGTGATCACCTTTACAAGGGCTTGGCCTGTAAACAAACAAAGTTCAAGTACGTGAGAGATGTAACCGTAGTGTTATCTACATATCCAAACAGTTCAGGGTTCGGTTAGTATTTTAAAAGTATCCAAATTTGTTACCAAATTTCACTTTCAAAAACAAAGCATATCAAAAACAGCTTAATTGAGCTAGTTCTTAATTAAATTGTATTTACATTTCTATTTTGTTTGTGTTTTCAATTATATTATGTCACACGAATTATATAATTTCAAGAACTCGATCTGTTGATGTTGTTAAGTTTGCTTAAGTAATTACGAAATTTTATTCAGAGATTTCGAGATACTAGTACATAACGCAAAATTTTAATTTTTTTATACTCTGTTCTCTGAGGGAAAACTGTATATGCAGGCCAATTCCTTGGACCCTACTGTAGGCTACAGTAAAAAAAATTGATACACATTTTGGTTTATTCGAGCTTGTAGTTTTCATCGTAGGGATCTTGATCTTTGGCATTTGCCGTTCACACACTCTGCAAACTATGCATATAGGGAATTCGGAGGGCGTCGGCAGGGGCAGGGGTTGTCTTCTCTTTCCTCTATATAATACAACGTTATCAACAAGTATATATCAGTCAAATGAAAAACATGAAAAACGAAAATGATGATAACCTAACCAATCTCACTAAATCAAATTAACACACTGTTCCAAATAAGTTCATCATATTTGTAGAAGAAAACATTGCATCAAAGGCATATATCTTCCGCACGTCCAAGATTGCGGTCCTTTCTTGTCTTAACTAATTTTGTTTGGTTGTTAATAGAAACTGTGTTCACACCATCTATTTATTTAGTACAGGACATGTCATAGATTGGACGATTCATTAGAATCATTGTCATTGTTGTTGTAATGACGATATTCAGGTTTGAGCTCCCACATTTGTTTATGAGCTGGATCCTTGCCATATTCGCCAATGTCCTTAAGTATAGTTTTCAACACAAACGGAGACTGCTTTGTAAGGAACTCCAGATCCTTCAAATAATAATATTGATGCTTCTCAAATGCCTGAAACAGCATGTCCATTATAGTCTTCTTGCTTAGAGCCCCTTTTTCAACTTAGCACCGCTCGCCTGCAGAATCCAAGAAATATATAGTCAAAAGAATCAGGCTACTCAAGATCGAACTTACATTGTGAACATGATCGCTGACGGGCTTGTAGTTGTTCACTATGTTATTGAGAGGCCTTGCGATGCGTAATGGCTTGCTGCTCCGTAGGGATTGCTGCTTCATTTTCAAATATTGCGAGTTATATACAGGGTGACATTCCATCTTATGGGTAATGAAACCTTCCATAGCCATATCCGTATCATCGACCGTTGAAAATATACCCGTACGTTGTGTCGCACTGCCCGATTTTGATAGTTTCAGTTCGTGCTCGCTGTTTATTAACTTGTCTGGCTCCAGCTGAAGGAGTTCCTCGCTCAAGACAAGCTTCACTTTTGCTGGCTTCTTATCTTCCGGCAACTGCTCCATGCGCACAGTCGCAACTTGCATTTCAGATGGGGATTTCTCCCACAGTTTGGCCACGTAGTTTGGTACCTTTACTAGCCAAACGCCTCGCGAGGCGTTCGACATGTCAATTTTCTTCTTTTTTTGATTTTCGTCGGACATGTTGCACAATCAGAATTCAGTAAGGAATGATTAGGCTTCGAAGGAAAATGGAATTGACAGATGCCAATTGACACAACAATTATTAAAGCGCATGCTTTGATAGTACTTCACGTGTTAATTGCTATCAACTCACGGACAAACTCAACTCTTTCAACACTCTTTCATTATTTGGTAATTGGTTATTCACATCATGTGAGTTACATGATATACCGTGTATAATTCCACCATATCAAGGTACTGTTGAGAAATATGTACTATCGTTTTAATTAAATCATCGCAAAATTAATCGATTGTATCTGCAATCGATACATTATTAAAGTATCCGTACAGCAGGAGTCACGCGATATGGCATTTGCCACATATGTGGAATATCGTTATCGAAATCAACCCTACAAAATTCCATATGGTGAGATACTTGCTGACAAGATGTGGCAAATTAAAGATTTCTATGGTAAAAACGTACCACATAAGTTTTTATGTTTAATCATTTAACACTAGTTGATAAAACTCCAGCGTTTCCCGGCGAAAAATTGAGACTAAAGTGTCTTAATTTAAATTTGACTAAAAAATACACAAAAAACAAGTAAGAATGCTATAGTCGAGTATACCCGACTACGAAACTCCCTGTACCCAGGTCAAAAATTTCCGGTCGCATCTTCGTTAACTTACACATACATACACAGATACGCACACGCACGAGCCACAGCGCAAGCCAGGCATTTTAAGTTGTGACTGTGCTTCTTCTTCCCCTTGCTGCAGCACTGAATCTTCTTTCGTGAATAACTTAGGTGTTTATTATCCGATCGACTTGAAATTTGGACAGTAGATTAAGAGGGTCTAAAGTATTGGACATGCCAAATCTTAAAGCTATATCTTGAAAATTGTAACTGTAAAACGGTTTTTATCGAATAGCGGGTAACGGGGGGAGATATCTCAAATCTAAAATAAACTTGACCTGCTCCCGCTATACACGAACCTACATTCCAAATTTGGTGTCTCTAGCTCTTATAGTTGCTGAGATCCTTGCGTTCATACATACGGACAGACAGACGGACAGACGGACAGACGGACAGACAGACGGACATGGCCAAATCGAAATCTCTTTTGATACTGATCAAGAATATATATACTTTATAGGGTCGGAGATGTCTCCTTCTGCCTGTTACATACTTTTGCACAAATCCAATACCCCTTTTTACCCATTTTATGGGTACAGGGAGTAAAAATACACAAAAAATCGGATCACAATTTTCCCTCCCTTGGGTGTAGAGTATCCTAAACAGTTGACCCAAATGCTTGATGATTTGGTTTGTATGGCTATGACAATGACTTTGGAGCCGATCGTACTAAACAAATAAGCTCCTTCATTTGACTTTGACCCCCATTTCCTGGCCGTGGCGACGGGTGGTCGTCGATTTTCCAAAATCAGTAAGCCCTTCTTTAAAATATTTTTGATGAAGTTGGAAGAATAATACTTAAGTCCAGAAAATTTTTCAAACAATTATTTCCATTGTAAAAACATAGCGCTACCCCACATCTATCGCATTCTGTTTGCGTAAATCCTGTTCGCTGCGTTACCCTCAATTTACGAAGTGTCAAAAAATTATGCAGTTTTGTCAGGAATCTTAACATTAGTCTGTATGCCAAATTTTGTGATTATGGCTTCAACAAGTAAGAACGTTGCAGTCGGACGTACCCGACAGCAGAATACTCTGTTCCTAGTCCGGTATAAATTCGGAAAGAGAAACGAAGAAAACAGTAGTCTGTAAGTCAAATTTGATGACTCTATCTGTACAGGTGTGGGAGATATAGATTTTTCTTCTTTGCGGGGGAGGGGGTGGGCAGCTTAAAAATTTTTTGATGCAGATTTGTCCAGCTTAGTCGTTAGACATTAGACATAAGTCTGTATGCCAAATCTCGACACTTCATAAATCGAGGGTATACACCAACATGTGTACCAAGTTTGGTTGCTCGAGCTTCAAGGGTGTGGAAAATAATTGCGTTCATACGGACAGACGGACATTTCGCAAACCCAATATACTCATTTTCCCTTCGGGAACAGAGTATAATACATTAGTTGATTGCTCATTAATTCGGTATGTGACAAAATGCCCAATCAGAGAAGGCAACTAGTTGATGCAAGTGGTTGGGTTAAAATTGTATCGTGTGCGGCCAGCGTAAGTTTTAAAGCCGAGAGAGCTATTCAAGAGAAAGATGTCTCATCTGTTTTGCACTTTCATGTTTGCGACGCCCCACAGGCGCATAGGGTGGGATAATATTATTAGATTGTTAAATTTTTACTCCCTGTACCCATAAAATGGGTAAAAAGGGGGTACTAAATCTGTGCAAATGTATGTAACAGGCAGAAGGAGACATCTCCGACCCTATAAAGCATATAGTGATATATCCATCTCCCGTCACTCACACACTTAGCAACCACATACCACTTAAGAACCACATACCACTTAGCAACCACATACAGTTCCAAATTATTGTAAACTAGCAATCACATACAGTTCATAAGAAATCCAAATTATTGTAAACAAGTACTGTTGATAACATCGACACTGGCGGATGTCGTTTAGACATAAACAAAAGACCCTAAATTTAAGAACCCAAGCCACTTGTCGAAGTTAGCATCAGGCCACCACTTTCCCACAAGAAAATGCAGACGCTGCAGAAATCTCGGCTGACGCAATGTCGACTACTCCTCTCGAAATCTCCCTAAGAGACCATTCCTCAAGAGAGCCAAAAGCTCGCTCTCAACATAAACGTTCTCAAACTAAAGCTTCCTAAAAGCTTCGGCCCGAGGTTTGATCAGCGCCCACGCATTCACATCATTTGAGTTCGATTTGGAAATCCAGATAATACGGTAGTGATAAAGTTTTTAAATGAAATATTTAGCAGGCTCGACGTCAACAATTCAGGGTGAATATAGAAAGGTAGATATTTGAAAAGTATTGGCTGGTCATATAGCGCTATTTCGGATGCTGCCAAGCATCCTCATCAGTGACCTTATTATTAGAAATTTTTGTCCAAACTTGTCCGTATATGAGAAGTAGTCGGCTAGATTCGAACCCGAGTGCTCCCGTCTGTAAGGCGGATGCCTTAACCTCTGACCCACTTGCTGTCCGATCCCGGCTTGAACTAATTACTGTCATCAACAGGTCCATTTGAAATTCTAAGTCCGCACCAAAGCTTAATCCCTTTATCTAAGTTTCTAACCCTTACAGTTCTATTTATTATTATTAGAACCACTTGTATTGAACTTTTATCACTTTTGTAAAAGCTTCGCTTTTTCATCCAAGTGTAAGTTCGGTACTAGCTGATCTATGCAGATTAGTCAGTTAGTTTTTGTTTCAATATGAGGTTGATACAATGAAGTTAGTTTGTCATAATGAATGGGCGTGCCGTCCCTTATTGATAGAATGTGTGTTTTAGCGACGTATAATTTGTAAATGAAATATTTAGCAGGCTCGACGTCAACAATTCAGGGTGAATATAGAAAGGTAGATATTTGAAAAGTATTGGCTGGTCATATAGCGCTATTTCGGATGCTGCCAAGCATCCTCATCAGTGACCTTATTATTAGAAATTTTTGTCCAAACTTGTCCGTATATGAGAAGTAGTCGGCTAGATTCGAACCCGAGTGCTCCCGTCTGTAAGGCGGATGCCTTAACCTCTGACCCACTTGCTGTCCGATCCCGGCTTGAACTAATTACTGTCATCAACAGGTCCATTTGAAATTCTAAGTCCGCACCAAAGCTTAATCCCTTTATCTAAGTTTCTAACCCTTACAGTTCTATTTATTATTATTAGAACCACTTGTATTGAACTTTTATCACTTTTGTAAAAGCTTCGCTTTTTCATCCAAGTGTAAGTTCGGTACTAGCTGATCTATGCAGATTAGTCAGTTGGTAAATATATTTATATAAATATATTTTTTTACCATCACTTATATCGGTTATTTAATTGGCGCAGCCGGTAGGATTCTCTCAAGTTGTAAAATAAGCAACCTCTGTCAGTAATCCTGGATACGATTCCTACGTAGAATCGTCAAGTGAATCTCAGCAAGTATTAGTCTTTGGCTAATCGAGATCACTTGGTAGTGTTTAAACACTAAAACAACAGCGAACACGTCTGGGTGTTACAAATCAAATTTTTTGATCCCTGTAACCCGTGTTTCACTGGGAGGAATTTGCATGTGCAAATAGACTCAATAACAACAAATTGGTGACGCGAAAATTTGTGTGCCGCCAATATCTGCGCGATAAGTTTGTGTGCAGACCTACATAATCTAAATCAAACCAATACAATCTACGACAAAATCCTTAAACAACAAAGACAACAAGTGCAAAATTAATCAATTAATCAAGAATCAAAAGCAAAATTACAAACATCTTCTACAACAAAATTTGAAAAAAAAAAAACACAAACAACAACAATAAAGACAATATTCCAACAACCAACACACCACAATGACTCTGGAATTATCAGAACAACATCTAAACCAGGCACTGTCCCAATTGAGACAGGTGCCCCACTTTGACGGTTCACCGGAACACCTAGCAGCCTTCGTTAGACGAATCGACTTCATATTGCAATTGTATCCAACGAAGGATGTTCGTCAACATAGCGTCTTATTCGGAGCCATCGAATTACAAGTATCTGGAGAAGCCCAACGGATATCACAGTTAAGCCAATCTAATACATGGCCGAAATTAAAACACGCACTCATCGATGCCTTCAAAGTGCAGACTCCATATGAGGAACTTTTGAGACGATTATACAACACCAACTTTAGCGGAAGTCTACGTAAGTTCATCGAGGAAATAGAATATAAGTCCTTTATAATTGTAAACAAACTAGCATTAGAAAATATTCCAAATAATACCTTATTGTACACTAATGCAATGCAAAATACAATTAAAGACGTAATTAATAGAAAATTACCTGATAGGCTTTTCATGACACTTGCCCGTTATGACATTAGCACTATACAAAATTTAAAACAAATTGCTCAGAGAGAGGGACTATACGAGAGCTTCATAAAAACTTACACTAACACACAAAACAATTCAAATCGTAGGAATGGGGGAAACAATTCTCAAAATTCAAACCAAGCGGCAGGGTCAAGTAAACCCAATATAAATTACCAACAAAATAATAACTCACAAAATAAGCAGCAAAACTACGAGGACCCACACCAACTACAGAACGAATTCCGACATAAACTAACTCAAGGTAGGATTCAGAATAGAATGAACTATCAGCAGAACCAACCTTTTGCATCTAATGCACCAAATCCATCTACTAAGAGACAGAGAGAAAGTTCATCGGGGCATATGAAAATGGATACGTCCGAAAATTTTCATCAACATGCCTCGGATCAGGAAGAGACGGACGAAGAAACGCCAACTCATTCATACGAATAATTATGAATGATAAGCCGTTGAAATGTATAATTGATACAGGTTCAACTATAAACATAATGAAAGAAAACTTCCTAAAATTCCCAAAGAAAATCGACAAATTAAAAGTACACACTATAAATGGTACCATAGAATTAAACGAAAGTATAAAATTAGGACCCAGTAAAATCTGTCCATCACACCAAACATTTTACATTCATAACTTCTCTGAAAATTACGACGCCCTGTTAGGTAGGAATTTTCTCGCAGCATGTCAAGCGCAAATTGACTACGCGAACGAAACAATAACATTAGGCGAATACAAATTCTCATTCAGATATAATGATGAGAAAACAGAAGAGGACTTGACCGCACCAGAGTGCCTTGATCCTCCGTCCTCAGAGGACAGATTCTTTAACTTTGCCATTAACAACGAGTTAAAAGAATCCAATGAATTTAGGTTAGATCATTTGAACCAAGAAGAATGCGAAAACTCAAAAGGTTTTATTTGAGTTCCGTGATATACAGTACAGAGAAGGTGAAAATTTGACTTTCACGAGTACCGTAAAACACACTATACAAACAAAACATGAAGATCCGGTCTATAAGAGACCTTATAAATACCCTCAGACTTATGATGTCGAGGTAAACAAGCCAATAAACGAAATGATTGAGCAAGGGATTATTAGAAAATCTAACAGCCCATATTGCTCCCCGATCTGGATCGTGCCAAAAAAGAGCGATGCCTCGGGAAAACCAAAATTTAGGGTAGTCATTGACTATCGTGGACTCAACGAAATAACCGTTGACGATAAGTTCCCAATACCGATCATGGACGAAATATTGGACAAATTAGGAAAGTGCCAATATTTCACAACCATCGATCTAGCTAAGGGTTTTCACCAGATCCAAATGGATCCAAAGTCGATTTCCAAAACTGCATTTAGTACCAAACACGGCCACTACGAGTATACTCGCATGCCTTTTGGACTTAAAAATGCCCCTGCAACATTCCAGCGTTGTATGAACAACCTTTTAGAAGATTTAATCTATAAGGATTGTCTCGTATACCTTGATGATATCATTTACTCCACTTCATTGGAAGAGCATTTATCATCACTCAGAAAGGTATTCAGGAAATTGAGGGAAGCCAACCTAAAGCTTCAACTTGACAAATGCGAGTTTCTTAAAAAAGAAACCGAATTCTTAGGTCATATTGTGACCACAAACGGGATAAAACCAAACCCAAATAAGATAGAAGCAATCATCAAGTTCCCCATACCTAAAACTCCAAAACAAATCAAATCATTCCTAGGTATGTGCGGGTTCTATAGAAAGTTCATACCGAATTTTGCCAGTATAGTTAAACCCATGACATTGAAACTCAAAAAGGGAGCAACTATTAACATTCAAGAAAAAGAATACATTTCAGCATTCGAAAAGATGAAATTGCTGATCACATCTGACCCAATACTGGTCTACCCAAATTTTAATAAACCATTTCATTTAACTACTGACGCAAGCAACATAGCGATTGGCGCTGTTCTATCACAAGAACATAAGCCCATTTGTTTCGCAAGCAGAACTCTCAATGAGCATGAGCTAAATTACTCTGCTATTGAAAAAGAGTTGTTAGCTATCGTCTGGGCTACGAAATATTTTCGATCTTACCTTTTCGGTAGGAAGTTTGAGATCTTAAGTGATCACAGACCATTAGCCTGGTTAAACAATATCAAAGAGCCTAACATGAAACTCCAACGGTGGAAGATCAGACTAAATGAGTTTGATTTTCATATCAAATATCTCCCAGGAAAAGAAAATAAGGTAGCCGACGCTCTTTCCAGAGTAAAGCTAGAAGAAAACTTTTTAGGAGAATCAGCAGATAGTAATGTAGCAACTATACATAGCGCACATGAAGATAATTTGAATCTTATCCAAATAACAGAAAGGCCCATCAATTACTATAGTAGGCAATTAGAGTTTATCAAAGGAAATGAAAATAAAGTAGAAAATATACACTACTTCCATAAATCCATTATAAAAATCACATACAAAGATATGACAAATGCCCATGCTAAAGAGATAATTAAAGAATATCTCTGTACAAAAAATAGTGTAATCTATTTCCACAACGAAACAGATTTTCCTACATTCCAAAAAGCATATTTAGAAATTATAAACCCAGATCAAATAACAAAAGTTATGCGATCCACTAGTATATTAACTAATATACAAACATATGCTGAATTTAAAGAATTAACGCTAAAAACTCATAAAGATT
Organism: Hirtodrosophila confusa; assembly: GCA_035043065.1. Lineage (NCBI taxonomy): Eukaryota > Metazoa > Arthropoda > Insecta > Diptera > Drosophilidae > Hirtodrosophila > Hirtodrosophila confusa. The sequence goes on from JAWNNI010000049.1 coordinate 24,428, forward strand.
TGTTACATCCAGGCATAGAAAAAACAATAAATTGGTTCAAAGAAAAATACTACTATCCAGACTACCAACGTCTAATCCAAAACATTCTAAACGAATGCGAAATCTGTAACATAGCTAAAACAGAACATAGGGACACTAAACTAACTTTTGAATTAACACCAGATACGTTTAACATTAGGGAAAAATATGTCATGGACTTCTACATGATAGACAATGTACAATTTCTATCATGCATTGACATTTATTCAAAATTTGCAGCACTTATAGAAGTAAAAAGTAGAGATTGGTTAGAAACTAAAAGAGCTATCATTAAAATATTCAATGAAATGGGAAAACCCCAAGAAATAAAGGCCGACAAAGACTCAGCTTTCATATGCGCAGCATTACAGGCATGGTTGAAATCTGAAGGCGTTATAATAAACATCACATCCAGCAAGAACGGCATCGCAGATGTGGAAAGATTCCATAAAACGGTTAACGAAAAACTACGAATAATTAACAGTGAAGCAAACATAGAAAATAAGATGACTAAATTCGAAACCATATTATACACATACAATCACAAAATAAAACATAAAACTACTAACAGAATTCCAGCAGACATATTCATTTACGCAGGAACCCCAGAATATGGCGTCCAGGAAAATAAAAGAAGACAAATAGAAGCACTTAATAAAAAACGCAATAATTTTGAAGTAGATACTAGATTCAGGCAAGCCCCACTAGTTAAGTCAAAAACTACAAACCCTTTTAAGAAAACAGGACAGTTAAAACAAATTGACGAAAAACACTTCGAAGAAACAAACAGAGGTAGAAAGGTTACACATTACAAGAGCAAATTTAAAAAGAAAAAGAAAATTAATAAAAGCAAATACTTACAGGAAACCGACACTTCCAATTGTGCAAATCCACCATAGCCGTAATCATGACAATGACAATGATAAAACTGATAACAGCAGGATCAATAGAAATCAACCCCATTGAAAACAATCAAGGTTTCATTTTGTTTGAGTCAGGAACAATACAAATACCCACTAAGTTTGAAAACCATTGTTTTACAGTAAATGTTAACCACATAGAATACACATTCAATAGCATAATAAGACAAAGTCAAAATTTTAACGACAAACCACAGATCAAATATTTAATCGACAAATTACAACGAGAAATGAGTGGCATTCGTATTACAAAACGTAACAAACGGGGACTTATTAATTTTGTGGGTTCCACATACAAATACCTTTTCGGCACACTCGACGAAAACGATAAAATAGAAATCGAACAACAAATTACAAACTTAGCACAAAATTCCATACAAACCAGTAACTTGAACAACGTGATCGACACTATTAATGACAGTCTTAACATGATAAACAAGCAAAATAATGCCTTACTAAACGAACAAAAACTCAACTTATTAATTTTTAATATTGAACACTTCACTGAGTATATTGAAGACATCGAAATGGGTACACAACTAACACGTTTAGGAATTTTCAACCCCAAACTACTTAAACATGACAAACTTGAAAATATTGACCACAAAAATCTAATTGACATCAAAACTTCCGGTTGGTACAATACAGCAACTAACGAAATATTTCTGATCTCGCATATCCCAATTGACACAATAGAAACACCAACATTCTTAATCACACCATACCCAGATAATAACGGGCAGATTATTAACGAAAACATTGCAAGTAAATTTTATATACACAACAATAATGTAATAAACACCTTGACAAAAGAAATTCTCAAAGATCATTGTATTGCTAACATTATAAAACACGAAAAACCAACCTGCACTTTTAATAAATTTCGCAAAGAAAATTACATTCAATATGTTGAACCAAATATTTTAATTACATGGAATTTGACCCGAAATAAATTATATCAAAATTGTAACAACCAAGAAATATACATTGAAAATAATAAAATTATAAAAATATACAATTGTACTGCAGAACTGAACAATATTAAAATTACAAACAATATTCAGCAATATACCAATTTAATATTTACTGAACATAACGTAACTAAGCTTGAACCACTATCGCACGTAGAAATTAAGGAAATGATTTTGTTAAATAATAAGCAAAATACAATTTATAAAGTTATAACCATAACCATTCTAGTAATAATGGCCATAATTGGCATATCTTATCTTTATATCAAATGCAAAACAGCACCACTTAATATTGTAATGAAATACGTAAAAACCGAATCAAGTGAAGAACCTAAGAAACAAGAGATAATAGATATTAACGAAGAAATACTTGTAACTAAAGATCCTATACCTCAATTGTACCCTAACATCCAAGATTAGCCGCCTGAGGACAGGCAAATTTCTAATGGTTGGGGGAGTGATATATCCATCTCCCGTCACTCACACACTTAGCAACCACATACCACTTAAGAACCACATACCACTTAGCAACCACATACAGTTCCAAATTATTGTAAACTAGCAATCACATACAGTTCATAAGAAATCCAAATTATTGTAAACAAATACTGTTGATAACATCGACACTGGCGGATGTCGTTTAGACATAAACAAAAGACCCTAAATTTAAGAACCCAAGCCACTTGTCGAAGTTAGCATCAGGCCACCACTTTCCCACAAGAAAATGCAGACGCTGCACAAATCTCGGCTGACGCAATGTCGACTACTCCTCTCGAAATCTCCCTAAGAGACCATTCCTCAAGAGAGCCAAAAGCTCGCTCTCAACATAAACGTTCTCAAACTAAAGCTTCCTAAAAGCTTCGGCCCGAGGTTTGATCAGCGCCCACGCATTCACATCATTTGAGTTCGATTTGGAAATCCAGATAATACGGTAGTGATAAGGTTTTTAAATAAAATAAAATATATTTTTTTACCATCACTT
>JAWNNI010000052.1:0-145349 GCA_035043065.1 Hirtodrosophila confusa
ACAAGTAAGAATGCTATAGTCGAGTATACCCGACTACGAAACTCCCTGTACCCAGGTCTAAAACATTCAATCACATCTACGTCCACTTACACATACATACACACATACACAAAGACGCACACACACACAGGCGGCAAAAGCGACAGCGCAAGCGAGGCAATTTAATTGGTGGCTGTGCTTCTCTTTCCCCCTCTCACTGCATCAATGAATCTTCTTTCGTGAATAACTTCCGTGTTTATTATCCGATCGACTTGAAATTTGGACAGTAGATTAAGAAGACTATAGTATTGTACATGCCAAATCTTAAAGCTATATCTTGAAAATTGTTACAGTAAAACGGGTTTAATCGATTTGCGGGGAACGGGGGGAGATATCTGAAATATGAAACAAACTTGATCTGCGACTATACAGGAACCTACATTTCAAATTTGGTGTCTCTAGCTCTTGTAGTTGCTGAGATCGACGCGTTCATACGGACAGACGGACAGACGGACAGACAGACGGACATGGCCAAATCGAAATCTCTTTTGATACTGATCAAGATATATATACTTTATAGGGTCGGAGATGTCTCCTTCTGTCTGTTACATACATTTGCACAGATGTAATACCCCCTTTTTACCCATTTTATGGGTACAGGGAGTAAATTATAGAAACCCTCAAAGTCAAATAGATGAGATACAAGTACAAGTACAAAAATTAATCGACAATAAAATAGTCGAACCGTCTGTATCCCCTTATAACAGCCCACTTTTGTTAGTTCCGAAGAAATCTCTTCCAGGTTCTGACAAGAAAAAATGGCGATTAGTAATTGACTATCGTCAAATTAATAAAAAACTGTTGTCGGATAAATTCCCGCTGCCTAGAATTGATGACATTTTGGATCAACTAGGAAGAGCAAAATACTTTTCATGCCTTGATTTAATGTCAGGATTTCATCAAATTGAACTCGAAAAAAGTTCAAGAGATATAACGTCTTTCTCAACAAGCAATGGCTCGTATCGCTTCACGCGATTGCCATTCGGTTTAAAAATAGCGCCAAATTCTTTCCAGAGAATGATGACTATAGCATTTTCCGGATTAGAACCTTCTCAAGCTTTCCTTTATATGGATGATTTAATAGTCATTGGTTGTTCCGAAACACATATGCTCAAAAACTTAACTGATGTTTTTGAGAAATGTAGGAAATACAATCTTAAATTACATCCTGAAAAATGTTCATTTTTCATGCATGAAGTCACATTTTTGGGACACAAATGCACGGATAAAGGAATCTTGCCTGACGACAAAAAATACGTCGTCATTAAAAATTACCCAGTTCCACATGATGCGGACAGCGCCAGACGATTCGCTGCATTCTGCAACTACTATAGACGTTTTATCAAAAATTTTGCCGACTATGCTCGTCACATAACAAGATTATGTAAAAAAGATGTAGAATTCGAATGGACAGCTGATTGAAAGCATGCTTTCGAACATCTCAAATCGGCACTAATAAATCCGAATTTATTACAATACCCAGATTTCAGCAAAGAATTTTGCATAATAACAGATGCAAGTAAACAAGCATGTGGAGCAGTTTTAACTCAAAACAAAAATGGACTCCAACTTCCAGTTCCTTATGCATCAAGATCGTTTACTAAGGGTGAAAGTAATAAAAGTACAACAGAACAAGAATTGGCAGCAATTCATTGGGCAATAACTTATTTCAGACCATATATTTATGGTAGACACTTCAATGTCAGAACAGATCACAGACCATTAACATACTTGTTCTCAATGGTAAATCCAAGCTCAAAGCTAACGCGTATGAGACTTGAACTAGAGGAGTATAATTTTACAGTCGAATATCTGAAGGGTAAAGACAATTTTGTAGCGGATGCGTTATCAAGAATAACCATTCAACAGCTACAACAAATAAATGGATCAATAAAGAAAGTCACTACAAGATATCAAAGTAGACAAAATTCCTGCGCAGGAAAAGAAAAAATAGAATTGCCATGGCAATCTATAGAAAAAGCTTCAAAGCCCAACGTATATAAAGTCATTAACAATGACGAAGTACGTAAAGTAGTGACCTTGCATGTTAAAAATATGCTATGTCTTTTTAAACATGGTAAGAAAATTACTGCAAGATATGATGTTAGCGATTTATATACCAATGGAACTCTTGATTTAGGTCAATTTTTCCAAAGGCTTGAAACGCAAGCCGGTATAAATAAAATCAGCCAACTCAAAGTGGCACCGTGGGAAAATATCTTTGAACACGTTTCAATCGATAATTTCAAAAATATGGGCAATAAAATATTAATTTCATTGAGAGTAGCGCTACTCAACCCGGTGACCCAAATAGAAACAATAAAATAAAAAGAAGCTCTATTGTCTACGTTCCATGATGATCCAATACAAGGAGGTCACACAGGCATCTCAAAAACCTTGGCCAAGGTCAAAAGACATTATTATTGGAAAGGTATGACTCGAGATATTACTGAATACATACGAAAATGTCCAAAATGCCAAAAATCAAAAGTGACAAGAAAAATAAAAACTCCTTTAACAATAACTGATACGCCAATACACGCTTTCGACAGGGTTATAGTAGACACCATTGGTCCACTACCCAAGTCTGAAAATGGAAATGAATACGCAGTCACATTAATTTGTGATCTGACTAAATATCTAGTCGCGATTCCAATTCCAAACAAAAGTGCTAACACAGTAGCAAAAGCGATTTTTGAGAATTTTATCTAAATTACGTCCAATGAAGACGTTCATTACGGACATGGGAACAGAATACAAAAATTCTATAATAAATGATTTGTGCAAGTATTTACAAATAAATAACATAACATCAACTGCACACCACCACCAGACAGTTGGAACAGTCGAAAGAAGTCACAGAACTTTTAATGAATACATACGTTCATATATATCGGTTGATAAAACTGATTGGGACGTATGGATCCAATATTTCGTTTACTTTTTCAACACAACCCCATCTATGGCACATGGCTATTGTCCATATGAACTTGTTTTCGGTAAAACAAACAATTTATTAAAACATTTTAATAGCACAGACACCATAGAACCTTTATATAATATAGATGATTATGCTAAGGAAAGTAAATATAGATTAGAAATAGCATATAAAAGAGCTAGAATTATGTTAGAAGAAAATAAGAGAAATAATAAGGAATTATATGATAAAAAAGTAATAAACATAGATATATCGGTAGGAGATAAAGTCCTACTTAAGAATGAAACAGGACATAAGTTAGATCCAACTTATTTAGGACCCTATACAGTAGAAAAGTTAGAAGATAACGATAATATAATAATTAGGGATACTAAAAAGAAAAAACAAAAAGTACATAAGGACAGATTAAAATTTTATAATAATTGAATTGAAAACTCTAATATAAACAAAGAAAATTGTTCGAACAAAATAGTACAAAACAATAAAAAAGGAAAATGGAATTTAAGAAAAGGAAACTCAAAAATAAAGAAAAATTCTTTTCTTTTATAAAAGAGACAACATTTAAAATAAAATACTAACACATACATATATTTTTTTTAAATACACATAGTTTTAAACATATACATTTACACATACATATTAACAAAAATTTGTATATTAAAATAATATAAACAAAAAATTAAAAAAAAAAACACAAACAAAAATAATTAACATTAATACTTAAAATAACTACATAAATTACGTTATTTTTTAAAAGGAGGGAGATGTAGCATGCGTACATATGTATATACATACATATGAATAAGGCTGCAACACTTTGGTGTTATGCCAACAGAATGCAAGCATAAGCAGCGACTTTGTCGCAGCGCGCCTAACGCTAAGTGCCCTCTGCGCATATTCAAGTGCAGACGAAATATGATCCGCACTTGATAACAACGACCGCCCAAATAGCTAAGTCAGCCTTCTCACGCTTGACCGTCGCTGTGTATACATATGTGCGCGCATGACTCTCTCTGACTCTCTTGCTGTATATAATAAGCCTTAAAACCATGTATGTAAAACGGCTGCTCACTGCTTCACGGTGGACAGCTCTAACTCTAAGATGCATTCAATAAATAACCATCAGAGAAGACTGACGTCTTCTCGTCATAGTAATCAACGAACTGTTACTTAACAATGGGAACTATTATATAACAATTTTCAAGACACACATTCTAAACACACATTCGATATAGCTTTAAGATTTGGCATGTACAATTCTTTGGTCACTCTTAATCTACTGTCCAAACTTCAAGTCGATCGGATAATAAACACGGAAGTTATTCACGAAAGAAGATTCAGTGCTTCAGCGCGGGGGGAAGAAGAAGCGCACCTCTTAAAATGCCTCGCTTGTGCTGTCGCTTGTGTGTGTGCGTTTGGTCGTGTATACTCGACTAAAGCATTCTTACTTGTTTTATATATTTCACACAACTTAATACGCTATTGAGAAAATAAACTCGAACGGGTCATCCGGGTGGGTATTAGTAAAGCGAAGGTTAAGCTAGCAATTCTTTTATAAATTTATTGGATTTTTTGTCAATATCGGGTGAACCGTTCTTGAAGACCGCAAACCCTTGCAAAATTCGTGATCCAAGATCCATAACATAGACGTCCAGAAATTGATTATTGATTTTTGGATTCAATGTCAACAGCTTCAGCCATTTTTTTAATCTTCATGGATTTTAGAAAACACATCCCCATTCGCTCGGATCGAGAGATCCATGGCTTGAATTAAGTCTAAATTAGCTTTTTGGAATTCGCGACTCAACGGCAACGAAGCAAGCTTATCAAAAATTCGAATATCATGGTATAAATTCGAGTTTTGGATTCTGAGTTTCTCATTTCAACCATGGCAAATGAAAATAATTCGTGAAAATATTATACCTTTTGATAATTTAAAACACATGGAGTCAGATTCAATCTCTTATTATTTCAGCGCGAAATCTCCAATTTTAAAATTATATAAATTATAAAAATCTCAATGTGGGGGTTTGATCCCCTTAATCCCCCCTTTCTACGCCACTGATAAGTTATGGAGTTCGAGATGCCTCTTTCTTTCTGTTAACTATATTTGCACAGCTTTAGTACCCTCTCTTATCCATCTAATTTCTGGATGTAATGACTGGAAACAGAGGATACGGCGGTCGAGCCCTTCCGACTGCAACGTTCTCACTTGTTGTAACTAACCTCGATTTGGCAGCGTTTGACCACTGCTCATAGGGACAATAGCATCTAATAAATCTGACCCATCGATTCCATTGTCCAAGTTATTATTACCTCCCTTTTCTGTTTAACTGATCATCGATAAGTATTTGTATATCTAGGTGTTGCTTTTGTGTTGAATTCATATAAATAAATGTTCCTATCTGTTTTCGTGGGTTATTCCTGGTTCTTGACGGTTTATTTTGACTGTCATCGCACCCATTATTTCTGATAAAATGAATTGAAATTTTGATTAGTGCGGACCGTAGAGATAGTAGACACCTCGGATTACTATAAAAGTTCATTGAATTCCTAAGAGGCACACATTGTACTTGCAATATGTTCAAGTTCGTGATCTTGTTGTCGGTTGTTGCCTGCGCCTTTGGAGCGGCTATCCCTGAGGGTCTCCTGCCCCAGCTGGATGGACGCATTGTAGGCGGCACTGCCACCACCATAAGCAGCTTTCCCTGGCAAATCTCCCTCCAGCGTAATGGCGGCCACTCCTGCGGTGGTTCCATCTACAGGTCCAATATCATTGTGACTGCTGCTCACTGCCTGCAATCCGTATCCACCTCAAGCTTGAAAGTTCGCGCCGGCTCCACCTACTGGAGCTCTGGTGGTACTCTGGTCGGAGTTTCCTCTTTCAAGAACCACGAAGGATACAATGCCAACACTATGGTCAACGATATTGCTATCATCCGTCTTAGCTCCAACCTGGTCTTCAGCTCCACCATTAAGGCTATCGGTCTGGCCAACAATGCTCCCGCTAATGGCGCTGCTGCTTCCGTCTCCGGCTGGGGCACTCAGTCCTATGGATCAAGCAGCATTCCTGGTCAGTTGCAGTTTGTCAACGTGAACATCGTCAGTAGGTCCGTGTGCGCTTCCTCAACTTACGGATATGGCAGTGAAATCACGAATACCATGATCTGCGCCGCTGCCAGCGGAAAGGATGCCTGCCAGGGTGACTCCGGTGGCCCATTGGTCTCTGGCGGCGTGCTCGTTGGTGTTGTCTCCTGGGGCTACGGCTGTGCCTATTCCAATTATCCAGGTGTCTACGCTGATGTTGCTGCCCTCCGCAGTTGGGTTGAAATCAATGCTTAAGAACGTTTTCAAATAAAATAAGTAAGAACGTTCCCGAGTACAGTACATTGTATATGCTATTTATTTGTGGAGTCGGAAGGGACGTGAAAAACAATAGTCTGCACATCAAATTTTGTGGTTTAACCTGTCCAGGTGTGGGCTATGTAGATTTAGGTCATTTGCGGGGCAGTTTTTGGGGGTGGTAAAATATGTATTTTTTTTCAAATCTGTCATGAAAAGTACTCAAATAATTTAACAAAATACACCACCCAGTGGGAGTAAATTAATGAATTCAAAATATTTAGATCTATATGTTGATAGGCAAACATAAATCTTACGCCTTTAAATTTGCACCACAATTGATCATTTATATACAATTCTTAAGGTATTTGAATAATCTCCGTGCAAAATTTATTCGGATTGATATATCGCCTAATTAACGTGTTAAGGGTGGCACTAACCCAATGATACACAATACACACACATATGCTTAGTATTTGATAAGATAAGAAATGTATTATTTGAGTTTTATTTTTTCTAGAATTAGGTCGACTGCGAAACTAGTAATATAAAGGGTCACTAAAGTTACAAAAGTATTTATGTATATTGCATAACGTAAGGGCTCGTACACATATTACGTAATCACCAAGGAGGTGGGGATGTCAACCATATGATTACACTTGATTACTTGATGGAGAGTGGGGGGGGGGGGGGGAAACAATCCTTAACATATGATTACGTAATCTAATCTAAAAGCCTTTAAAATTTTTTTGTTGCTATTTCCCGCTGATTTATTTTTAAAAGCGTACACAATAGTTACTTTCTTAGCGTTGTGACACAAAGAGCTTTCAATTTTCTGAAAGATTTTTGAAAAGTTAATAACATATTAATGTTGTTGCAAAAGTTCCAAATATAAATAGTATTGTAAAAATAAAATGTATTTTTACTCCCTGTACCCATAAAATGGGTAAAAAGGGGGTACTAAATCTGTGCAAATGTATGTAACAGGCAAAAGGAGACATCTCCGACCCTATAAAGTATATATTCTTGATCAGTATCAAAAGAGATTTCGATTTGGCCATGTCCGTCTGTCTCTCCGTCTGTCCGTATGAACGCGTCGATCTCAGCAACTATAATAGCTAGAGACACCAAATTTGGAATGTAGGTTCCTGTATACCATACGCAGATACAGTTTGTTTCCAATTTCAGACATCTCTCCTCGTTCCCCCGCAATTCGATAAAAGCGTTTTATACCAACAAATATTAAGATAAACCTTTGATGTTTGGCATGTATAATTCTTTGATAACTCTTAATCTACTCTCCAGTTGATCGGATAATAAACACGGAAGCTATTCTCGAAAGAAGATTCACTGCTTCAGTGTTGTGGGGGGAGTGGGGGAAGAAGCAGTGCAGCCACCACTTAAAATGCCTCGCTTGCGCTGTCGCTTGTGTGTGTGCATCTTTGTGTGTATGTGAAAGTGTACGAAGATGCGATCGGAAATTTGTGACATGGGTACATGGAGTTTTGTAGTCGGGTATACTCGACTATAGCATTCTTACTTGTTTTATCTGAAGAAATTAATTTTTGATGAGTACGTAACCATGGGGAAGTCAGCCAAATGATTGGGGTGGGGGGAGAGGGGTGGGGGGAGGGTAATTCAAAAAGGGCGAACAAGTGATTACGTAATATGTGTACGAGCCCTAAACTCACATTCCGACAATTGCGATCCGCAAACTGCGACATCAGCACCAGAAACAGCAGAATTAGGATTATAAACTTGTAGGGCCAACTTTGTCGCATCGAAAAATATATCATGTTGTGTCTAGGGTTCGTTGTTCTTGCTTCGAATGCCAAACTTATATTCGATCTGGTTTGGTTGGTAATTGTTACTTGCAGTTTTGATTTTGTGCTTGGTCTTTATAAAAAGCCATGAATAATTCGTAAAATAAAAAGTTGAATTTTTAGGAGATCGGACAATCAAACATTAATAACAAATACAAGTTTTAGAATCAAGTTTCTATTTTCCACTTGTGCATAGGTTGCTTTGGTCGATGAATATCTTTTATGTTCCTCATTACAGTCAAAGAAACTAAAATTGAAACTTCAATGGGAGCTTCCAAGGATTTTTCACAATTATAGTTTTGACGGTTGACGTTTTAACTACTTAGTACCGTTATGTGTGCATTATCAGAGCTTACATATTGTGCGTGCAATCTCTCTGATTTCATTGACTGCTCTGTTCCTTTTGTTCATTTTAACAAGTGAGAATGCTCTAGTCGACTATACCCGACTACCAGGTGTAAAACTTCTAAACATATCTTCGCACACTTACACATACACACACACGCACAAAAGCGACAACACATTGCAGAACATACGAGGCATTTGAAGTGGTGGCCGCTCTGCAGTACTGAATCTTTTTTCGTGAATAACTTCCGTGTTCGTAACTTCCCACAAGTTTTTCGACCAATGAATAGCACACCACAATATTTATGCCAGTAGGAATAGATTATGCTAAAGCGTTGAGCCAAACTCCCAAAGATATTTTGTGTAAAGATTTCACTAAGAAAAACAATCACAGACATCCAATCACATCTACGTCCGCTTACACATACAGACACACACATACACAAAGGCGCACACACACAGGCGGCAAAAGCGACAGCGCAAGCGAGAGCAGCATTTTAAGTTGTGGCTGCTGCTTGCTTCTTCCCCCTCTCGATGCATCACTGAATCTTCTTTCGTGAATAACTTCCGTGTTTATTATCCGATCGACTTGAAATTTGGACAGTAGATTAAGAGAGACTAAAGTATTGTACATGCCAAATCTAAAAGCTATATTTGGAAAATTGTTACTGTAAAACGGTTTTAATCGATTTGCGGGGGAACGGGGGGAGATATCTGAAATATGAAACAAACTTGATCTGCGTATGGTATACAGGAACCTACATTTCAAATTTGGTGTCTCTAGCTCTTGTAGTTGCAGAGATCGACGCGTTCATACGGACAGACGGATAGACGGACAGACAGACGGACATGGCCAAATCGAAATCTCATTTGATACTGATCAAGAATATATATACTTTATAGGGTCGGAGATGTCTCCTTCTGCCTGTTACATACATTTGCACAGATGTAATACCCCCTTTTTACCCATTTTATGGGTACAGGGAGTAACAAACAAGAAAGAACGGCTATCTTCGGCGTGCCGTAGCTATACTATATCCTAGCAATAATGTTCTTTATACAAAACACAATTTTTGATTTTGATAAAATTATAGGAAACTATATGAAGTATAATAGAACTCTCACTTAGTTTGGATGTAATACAAAAAGTTTTACATACAAAAACTCATATATCACCCGATCCCACGGCAGCTATGTGATATAGTGGTCCGATTTTGACCAAATTGGTCAGATTGTATAAACTCTCTAGAGTCTCGATTTGGAGTGAGTTTGGTCAGGATATTTTTTTTTTTTTTTGTGTGAATCACTTTAATAAACAACTTTGCTTAGTTTTCTTAAAACAATATCATTTCACAATTCGCAAACCAATAATTTTTGAAAGATTGTTATCATAATAAATCAATTAATCAGTGTCCTCCACTAGGTCAAGTATCAAAATGTTTGGATTACATTTTAAAAATAAAACCACAGTGGTAATTTTTATCGATATATAAACATATTGAAAATATGGGCTGAATTCCCGCCATGTATACTTTTCCATGTCATAGTATAGTAGTCCTGACTGTTGGCTATTTTTTTTTTACTCCCTGTACCCATAAAATGGGTAAAAGGGGGATATTGATTTGTGCAAAAGTATGTAACAGGCGAAGGAGACATCTCCAAGCCCGTAAAGTATATATATTCTTGATCAGTATCAAAAGAGATTTCGATTTGGCCATGTCCGTCTGTCTGTCCGTCTGTCCGTCTGTCCGTCCGTCCTCGTCCGTCTGTCCGTCTGTCTGTCCGTATGTATGAACACCAGGATCTCAGCAACTATAAGAGCTAGAGACACCAAATTTGGAATGTAGGTTCGTGTATAGCGGAGCAGGTCAAGTTTATTTTAGATTTTGAGATATCTCCCCCGTTCCCCCGCTATTCGATAAAAACCATTTTACAGTTACAATTTTCAAGATATAGCTTTAAGATTTGGCATGTCAATACTTTAGTCCCTCTTAATCTACTGTCCAAATTTCAAGTCGATCGGATAATAAACACCTAAGTTATTCACGAAAGATTCAGTGCTGCAGCAGGGAGGGGGAAGAAGAAGCACAGTCACAACTTAAAATGCCTGGCTTGCGCTGTGGCTCATGCGTGTGCGTATCTGTGTATGTATGTGTAAGTTAACGAAGATGCGATCGGAAATTTTGACCTGGAGTACAGGAGTTTCGTAGTCGGTATATTCGACTATAGACATTCTTACTTGTTTTGGATTGGAGCACTGTTATTTAGTTTTATTTGGCTGACAAACAATGCTGTCGCCAAATATGAAACATATTAAGATAATTAATTTAAAAGAATAGAATAGCCTAATAGAAATTACATAAAATACTAAAGACGACACCGACCCGATGGGGTATTTTATTTGCCTGTCCGGCTAGCTATGCCCCGAATCACAGCCAAGTGTGGTCAATGACGTCAATAGTACCTACACCTGAATAGGAGAAGTTAGTAATAAAATTAAATTTAAATTAACTTAAAATGTTAGAAAAATTAAATTAATTAAATTATGTAAAAAATAAACCATATGACTAAACTGAAAGAAGAGAAGAGAGAGAGAAGATGAGGTATGGAAATAACAGATAAGACATAGGACAAGTGAAAATAAAAATAGAGTGAGAGTGAGAGTATGGAGGAGCATTGAAGGGTTGAGTGAAAAGAGGGGAGGAGAGTGAAGACTTGGTATAATTTATTTAAAAAGGTAAAAAATAAAAATAAAAAGGTGATAGAAACAGATTGGGAAGTCAGTGACCCGGTGGGGGAGTGTTTATATGCCAGTCCGGCAAGCTATGCCCCTACTCACAGCTGTAAGTGGTCAGAGACTTCCCGTAGGTAACCTAAAAGGGAAGATTTAAGAGAAAAGAGAGAATGTTCTGATAAGAACAGATGGGAGAGACTATTATAGTGCCTGCATAGGACACGAAAAGAACTGTGTAAGGCGTAATCAGTTGTGCACGTCGGTAAAAGAATAGGGATAAAGTTTCTAGTTGGCCTAATGGGAATAGAGAAGTTGAGGCGCCCTAAAAGAAACGAGGAATCTATGTGGCCAATAATTAACTTGTGAAGAAAAATAACACCAAGGACTGTCCTTCTATTAACTAAAGATGGAAGATTAAGAAGTAAAAGCCTACTGGAGTACGATGGCAAACGAAGGTTGGGATCCCAATTTAAGCCACGTAAGGCAAAGAGCAGAAATTGCTTCTGAACAGACTCAATTCGATCCTGGTGAATTTTATACTGCGGAGACCAGATGCAAGAGCAGTATTCCAGGATAGGGCGTACTAAAGAGATGTAGAGGAGTTTAGTGGTAAAGGGGTCATTAAATTCTTTCGACCAACGTTTAATAAAGCCAAGTACACCATTAGCTTCATTAACTATAGTGGAGATATGCATATTAAAGCATAATTTTGAATCAAACAGAACACCTAGATCTTTTACTGAGGAGATACGCTGCAATGAAATATTGTCAATATAATATGGGCCTAAGTGGGGTCTAGTGCGGCTGAAAGTCATAAACATACACTTTGAACAGTTTAGATACAGCATATTGGTCGAACACCATAGCTGCAAAGCGTTCAAGTCAGTTTGAAGTAAATTATGATGGAGGGGATCAGAAGAAGAAAGAATGAGTTTTACATCATCAGCGTACATGAGAATACGAGAATTTAATAAAGTAGAGGGGAGGTCATTTATAAAAAGGGTAAAAAGTAATGGGCCCAGATGACTACCTTGCGGTACACCAGAAGTGACGTGAACCGACTTCGAAATGGACGACCTAAGCAATACATTTTGGGTTCTACCTTTTAAATAGGTGGATATCCATCGCAGAAGGGATGGTGGAAATCCTATACAATTGAGTTTATAGAGTAGAAGATCATGATTTACAGAGTCAAATGCTTTACTGAAGTCAGTATAGATGACATCTGTTTGCATTTTCTTGAGGAATGCATCATTAACAATAGATGAAAATTCTAATAAGTTGGTCGTGGTGGAACGACTCTTTACGAAGCCATGTTGAGCAGGTGAGACAATTGATTTACAGAGATGCTGCAAAGTTGAAGTTAGGATTTTTTCAAAAAGCTTGGGAATAGCAGATAACTTTGCAATGCAATGCCACCTTTTTTGTGGAGTGGAATAATATAGGAATCTTTCCAAAGAAATGGAAAGATTTCAGAACTGAGGGATAAATTGAAAAGCTTAAGCAATGGATGGAGTAGGGGAGTACAGCATTCCTTAAGCACGCAACTAGGAATGTTGTCGGGCCCAGGAGAAAAAGAAGATTTTAAAGATTTAATAGCGGAGAAAGAGAGTTACGTGAAATAATAGGGAAAAATATAGAATTAGAGGATTGAATTTTATAGGATACGACGAGTTAGTATGGGACATTGAGGAATAGGTTGTTTGGAAAAAATTGGCAAAAGGTCGGATGCATCAGAATCATTGCATGCATTTTCATTCCCCAGAAAAAAGCAAGAAGGCAAGCGAGAGGACTTTCGCTTCGAGTTAACAAAATTATAAAATTGTTTTGGGTCCTGAGCAAACTGTTGTTTGCAACGACAAAGATATTTCTCATAGCACAGGGAGTTCATCTGAAGAAACTTAGCTTTGGCAATAGCGGCACAGGAACCAGGAAGTTCTTAAACTTTTTAAAACATTTTGCCTTAACGTTTCTAAAGTTGGAGAGACTAGGCGTAAACCACGGAGGTTTAGAAGAAGAAGGCAACGGGGTGAAATTAGGAATGCACACGTCTAAATGAGAATTTAGAGTATCATAGAAAAAAGCAAGAGCATTATTAATGTCAACAGAGCTATCTAAAATAGACCAATCTGTTGCATAGATAAGTTGATTCAGCAAGACAAAATTTCCTTTGCGAAAACAACGGCGAGGCTTAGGAGGGTAGATGTAGAGCGACTATGAGGTTTGGAGATGAAACAAGTAAGAATGCTATAGTCATACCGACTACGAAACTCCCTGTACCCAGAGTCAAAACATCCAATCACATCTAAGTCCACTTACCCATACACACACACACATACACAAAGACGCACGCACACAGGCGGCAAAAGTGGCTGTGCTTCTTCTTCCCCCCTCTCGCTGCTCACTGAATCTTCTTTCGTGAAAACTGATTCCGTGTTTATTATCCGATCGACTTGAAATTTGGACAGTATATTAAGAGAGACTAAAGTATTGTACATGCCAAAATCCTAAAGCTATATCTTGAAAATTGTTACTGTAAAACGGTTTTAATCGATTTGCGGGGGAACCGGGGGAGATATCTGAAATATGAAACAAACTTGATCTGCGTATGCTATACAGGAACCTATATTTCAAATTTGGTGTCTCTAGCTCTTGTAGTTGCTGAGATCGACGCGTACAGACGGACAGACGGACAGACGGACAGACGGACAGACAGACGGACTAGCCAAATCGAAATCTCTTTGATACTGATCAAGAATATATACTTTATAGGTCGGAGATGTCTCCTTCTGTCTGTTACATACATTTGCACAGATGTAATACCCCCTTTTACCCATTTTATGGGTACGGGTAAAAAGAGATTTCCAAAGTAGGATGGTATAAATCTTCAGGGACGGATAAAGGAAGCGACCTAGAGACAGAAGCGTTAGGGCAATCATTAACAAATAATACTCAGATTCGATTCTATTCAGATTGAATTGATCTGAAATAACGAGCTATCAAAGCTATCTTTATATACAAAAAAGTTTTTCATACAAAAACATAGTCCTTGACCGATCATTCCTATGGCAGCTACATGTATGTTATAGTTGTTCGATAGGATGCCGGTTCCGATATATGCACTGCCTGCAGCAAAAGGAACGGTATGTGCCAAGTGTCATCACGATAGCTTTAAAACTGAGAGACTAATTTGCATAGAAACAGACCGACTGACAGACATCGCTTATCGACTCGGCAATTCATGCTGATTCAGAATATAAACACTTTGTTGAGTCGGAAACGTCTCCTTCAGTCCATTACAAATTTCGCGACTAAATTATAATACCCTCTGCTAGGGTATAAAAAGTTACATGCAAAAGTTGTACACCTATTTTACGTCAATAATTCAAAGTTAATGACGACCACGTTAAATTATTTCTTGTGTGGAGCATTAAAAATAAGTTTGAAACAAATTACACTACAACCCAGCTGATTTCCAGAGTTTTCTACAAATTTTCGGAATTTCTAGAAATTCTCAGGATGCTTTCACAACTCGATTAAGAGTTCAATTATAGTGACCGACGTTCAAGTTACTCACAAGACTTATAAATCTTTGCAAAATTGTTTAGAACCATTGTAGCACCTCATATAGTTTGCTGAGATGGAGCATAGGTAATATGGATTTGCGAATAAGTAATTCATAATGTCGGATAAGACTCTTCTTCTTGGGATTGCAGTGTAGAGATGTCTTTGTAGTTAATTTTAGTTAGCAGCATTCGATTGTAGTATAAGTAAACGAAAGGAGATATATTGCTCAACTGAGTCGATACAGGACTCGGAACCATTAGCAGCCAGTCGAAAACAGCAGTTTTTAAATCATTAAGCTACTATTTTGAGAATGCACAGTTGCTGCGGACCAAATTTGTGTTCTGTATGGCATGGTTGGAGCGATAAATTGCTGGCACACCGCCTATTTAATCGACAGAGGATGTTTCCTTTTGCTTTCAAGGACATTTTTTCGATCGACAGCATTAAGTTAAATAGTATATTTACCGGGTAAGGGACAGGTACTGCTGGCAGTTGATCAGAGAAAAAGATACAGGTTTACTTGTATGTACAATTTATTATTCAGCATTAACATTAGTTAGTTATAGTACGTATAAATCATATGCTAAAAGACGAACACTTCTAAATCGGCGCTATATACAAAATCAGATGCGTGGACAGTACTTAACATAGTCATATTAAAAGTCTTACAAACTCTTTGGGTATCTCAAAAACAATCTTCGGCAAGCCGAAGTTAAAACAAACTTGTTTTTTATTTCTATGGCAGCTATATGAATTTACATATACTACAATTAAATATTGCGATAGCTTAGATGCTGATATAGCTGCTTGGAGGGAAGAAACAGACGAACAATTAATCTCAAATTGCGTATATGCTTAGTCACATACTCGTACATATACATACATAAACATAATTAGTTGGGTCCAAAATACTTATACCTAATAGTACATTTACATGCAAGGATTGCAAGCGATAGCTCATAGCAATAATGGCCTTGTTTATTCGGGTTTGTAGACAACAATCGAGCAGAGAGAAAGTATTGTTAGTGCTAACAGTTAGCATAAGTACGCCCGCTGGCTGATATGTGGGGTCTGAGAAACTAAATGTACTTAAAGCACTTTTGCTTGTCGTGCGGAATACGCGTTTTGAAGAGTATAGAGTCGGCGCGGTATTGGGTGTTAAGCAGGGGCGTGTAGCCAAAGACTTGGCTGAAGAAATTGATACACTTGTGGCGCTCTTGGAAGTGTGTGTCATCTTCACTAAGCGACACCGGGCAACCGGGGCAGCGGAATGTCCAGCGTGAGGTAACCTTTACAGGCGGACGCCGCGTCAAGTGTGAAACTAGAAAATTCATGGCAATGTCCTCGCAATTCATATACTCGTCCACTTTGTCGCGTATGGCCTGCGGCAGGTGATAGCTGTACAGATACATGTAATATTTATGGATGAAGGCCGCGCCTGTAAGCACCATGCTCAGCTCACAGCTGTAATTGGAGTTGTAGTGCCACATATTGTTGCTGCTTAGGTCCCAGGCGTGGTAGCGACCCGGGAAACCGACGACGCGGTCGCGATGCTCTCGCCACACGCGAAAGCCAAACAGGATCTCGTCGTGCCGCAAATGGGCATCGTCGTCCACCGAGAGAACCGCTTCTGTTTCGATTACATCAAAGGGAAGGAAACGATTGTTAAGCGAGTTCCGTGGTGCTCGCACCACAGCCACAGGCACACCTATGTCCGGCCAGCGCAGGTCGTCCAATGGCGGCTTGGGCGAGTTCCAAACGACGACCACCTTGTGTAGATAGGGCAGCCCATAAAGACGGCCCAATGAGTCCATGAGCACTTGTTCGCGCTCGTACGTAAGGATGACAATGGTGAACTGCTCGCGTGGGTAATTACCGCCCAAGGCCTCACTGAATTCCTTGCCGGCTCCGCCAATGCCCTTGCCAATGGGTCGAAATCCCGTGTGCGAGCCCATGAACTTGGCCTCGGAGGGTAGAGCCGGATCGAAGGGAAGTTGCGGATACAAGAAGAATGGATCTACCCAATCGTTCCATGCTTCTTTCGACTGTATTCGAAGAATTGTGTAGTTTCGACGGAACGCTGGACTTGCATATGGCGGCTCAATGGGCCCTAGTGATTCCTCCGGCTCCGTGTCCATGCCCACGGGTGGCTCCGACTTCAGCGGTATAAATGTGCTGTTGAATACGCTCTGGGCAACAACTGGTGGCACCGGACGCGGTGGTATTCCCAGTCGATCGCGCATGCTGGCTATTACCGTGTCCACAGTGGCCTGAACCGAGCTGAGATAGCGTTCCCATATGAGCCGGCCTTGGCGACGTAAGAGCAGCAAATCCGCATCTTGAACAGCGCGCAACAGAAAATGCAGCTCCGTTATGCGCGCCTTGGGGAGCAGCAGTGCTACACGCCGCCAGTCTATAGTCTCAGCATAGGGCAATCGCAGTTCATCAGCTCCCAGGATGACGGGCACGGCGCCAGAACGCAACGCTTCATAGAGCCGCGCCAGCATCAGCGTAGAACTGACGCGCTGGCCCAACGGTGGCAGAATCAGGGCATATGTAGAGTCCTTGAGCAGCTGTTTGCGTGAAGAGTCCGTACCACAGAGCGTCCAGTCCGCCAGGGCGTCCGCCTCCTGCAGCTCGGTCGCGGGCACACATTGAAATTGGAGCAGAAACTGATCCTGTGTTGCACTACGCGACATGTCCTTGAGGTGCTCTATGATAAAGTCGTCCAGCGGTTGGGCAGCTGCCTGCGCCGACTGTGTTGGACGCAGCTCACCCTGGTAAGTCAGTAAATACTTACGACGAGCTGGCACCATGCTGGCGCACTCCTGCCAGACATCGCCGCCAGGTGGGCCCAGAATTGGCGGCACAATGAGGTCATAGCCGGGCCGGAACTGTGCACGCTCAAAGGAGCTCTGCACGATGATTGCACGCATGGTGTTCTGTTGCAGCAGCGGATTGGTGCGTGCTGAGTTTAAGTCGCGTCGCGCCAGATTCAGCAGCACATGATTGCGTCCATCGCCGCCCCAGTGGGGAAGCTGGTAGAGCTTTTGCATGTCGATGGGCGAGCTTTGAGGGTTGCTGGTGGCCGTCGAATGCTGCTGCTGCTCGGCCTCTTGTGCCGCATACCGGTTGTTCCGCAGCAAATCCTGCTCTAGAAGCGCCTCACCCACCAGTACCATATAAATGCAGGCCTGCTTGGGATCTCGCACGATGTGCGCATTGTAGCCCAGCGTCTGCTTAAGCGTCGTCTTAAGGAAGCCGTCAATGTCGTAACCCGCTCGCTGCACATTGTAGACGTCGGGATCGTATAGGTAGACGGGAAAACCAGAAGTAAGGCTGCAGCGTGAGTGATCAAAGCAATTGTGCATCTCACATGCAGCTGAGACGCCGCTGCTGACGGCGTTCATCTTACGCGGCAGAGCACTGGGCACCAGAGTGCGTGGCAGGGCCAGTTCTGGAGTGTTTCGCTGGACGGCCTCTCGTTGCGCCACCTGCGCCTGCTCCACAGAGATCTTTAGACGCTCCAGTTCAGTCTGCTCGCGTAGAAGCTCCTGCTTCAGTTCCTCTATCTTCTGGTTGTACTGACTGATGTCCGACTGTAGCTTCTGGCGACGAGATTCCAGTTCACGCAGCTCTACGGATACGGTGCTCTGAAATGGCACACATATTGAATACGATATCTGCTCCTGCTGCTTTCGCTTACCTTAATTCTCAGCATTTCTTCTATGCGCATCTTTAGATCGCTGGCGCGCATGGCACTGAAATCCTCATAGGCGTCCAGCAACGGACGGCTGCGGTGCACATCTGTTGGCGGTGCATCCTGCTCAGCCTGACCCAAAGGAAGCAATGTATTTTATTTGGTATCATTTTAAAGCTGACTTGCTTTAGTTTCAGCATTTATTGCTGCACATTTTGAATTGCCGAATTTCAACTCACATTTAGCAGCTTTCGATGCGCCAGCAGCGGCAGCAGCACCAAGAGGAGCAGTATAAGGATTATGAACTTGTAGAGTCGACACTGACGCACCCAGGAAATGCTCATGGTGTACCTGTGGTGTGTTGTTGTTGCCGCTGGTAGAGATATTAGTTTTTCCTTATCGCTGCTGTCCTGGCTGAGGTATGCAGTAGTCCCACTGGATTTGTCCAGGTCAAAGGCCAGGGACATGTTGAAGCTTCCACTTCCAGTGTGCAATTTACCTTACACGTGCAAATACGCGAAATAAAATTGTTTTTATCTAAACATTTTTTTGTGTTATTATTCTGAGGTGTGACCAAGTCGTGGAAGCAAAAAAAACGTATACCATTTTCTAGGTCTTTTAAGCGATGCTTATTTAGCGGTAAAAAGGCATATGCGCCGCTAAGCCGCTTTAACTACGTAATGGAGTGGCAATTAACAAATTTGGTCAAAAATCGAAAATCTGGCCGACAATTTTAGAGTGGTACGCCACAACCACTTGACGATTTTTGTAAAATGAGGAAACTTTCTTGGTGCAACCGATCGCATCGATAATTTTAAGATATCGATTTCTTAGTGTTCTATGTTGCCAGACCAAATATAATCACGAATGTTGCACACCAGCTCACAGCTGATTATTGTTTACTTTTTATTCTCAAAGTTGCTGTAACAACTCTGTCAATGTAGAACGCGCGCATTCAACAAAATTTCACTTAGGGCTCGTACATATATTATGTAATCACATTTGCGCCCTTTTTTAATACCCTTCCTCCATTTAATCAAGCGTAATAATTTAGCTGACTTCCCCATCCCCCACCTATGATTACGTAATCATAAAAAAAATGTATTTTGCACACGTTTCCCTATTTACTCCCCTATTTTTTATTAAAATCTAATGGAATAACACTCATTTATAATTACATTTTAATGAATCCTTCTTCAAATCGACGGATTACTAGGTCGAGAAAGTGTCTTATTGCTTATACTTTGTATATTCCGTTTTAAAATTTTTTTAAGTGCGCGCGAAATTTAAAATAGATAAGTGTCGAATGAAATCTTTTAGATGGATTACGTAATCATATGCCAAGGACCCTCCCCCCCAAGTAAACAAGCGTAATCAAATGGTTGACACCCCCACCCCCTTGATGATTACGTAATATGTGTACGAGCCCTAAGATTTGGTATGCAAATTTTCTCCTAATAAGCATGAAAGTAACAATTAGATATACATACATACATACTGCTGCATTGAGGCAAGGTAAATATAAAAGTAACACTTTCACACTCTTATATTTGCTTTGCTAAGCGTCAACTCACGTTGCTTAGCTTCGCTAAGGAAACACGAACATAGCGACAAAAACAAAACACAATTAGCGCTGATCTCTTTTGATCTCTCTTCATACATACATATGTATGTATATTCGCAGCATAAATAATGTTGAGGCATCAAATTGCAATAATATTCCCCACTCATACATATGCAAGTAAAGAAGTGTATACATATACATACATAAAGCTTAGCGAGCACAGCGCCACGGCTGCAAGTCAGGCCCAGCTCAGAAATCAGTCGGTCTGCGGACGCTGGCCTAACTTGTCGTCAATTTATTTGTCGGTTTCTTTGTGTTTATGTTTGTGTGCCTAGTTTCGTCTTTTGTGTTGAGGCGAGGTGTTAAACTAATTAAATGAAGCACGTTTATAAGCGATTAAACTTAGTATGAAATGACGCAAGAGCCAGTTCGTGTGTGAATTTGAATTTCAACGGAAAGTGTTCCTAACCGCACAATAAAATTTATAAAAAAAACATAAGCTAAAGAAACTAATAACTTGATTGAAGCGCACCTAAGCCAGAAACTATCTCAAAATGGGTAAACTATCTGTATTATAGTGCAATATTCAGGCCTGTTCCATTTTCGATTTACATTTTACGATCAAATTACTCAAAATCGAATGTTTAGAATTCCGAAAAACGATAAAATATTCGGATTGAAAATTTTAGATTGACCCAAGGGAATGAAAACTGTTCTACTATATACTACTATATAAAAATAACTACAAAAAGTGCTGACAAATGGGAGAGGCCTGAATTTATTTGTTTAAAAATAAGGACATAGGCAAGGACATCCTAGTGATAAGCCACTTACCTCCCGATGCTCTCTGGAACGACCCTAAGTCAACAAATAGGTTTTTAATGGCAAAGTGCCCATTTATTTTATTATCGGTAGAACGGGAAATATTAAAAAATGGTCATATGTAAATGTCATATATATTTTCATATATTCTTATTCTTATATTCTTATTATTATAATCTGTTGTTGTTATTATCTACACCGTTTTTAGCTTTCTATAGCTCTGTAAGAGATAAGTTCTAATACCTAAGTACCCATGCATATACATACGTATAATCCACTAATCAATCATCTAATCATCATTTGAATATAGGTACTATGTACACATTACAGTGAAACTGCCCTAACTCGAGGGAAAGAAAATTGAATTATGGAAATTTAATATAGTGAAATATTTAAATTATAGAAGTTCAACTGCATTTGTGTAGGTGTGTGTGTGTGCAGATTTGCATAATTACATATTATTTTTCTGCGAATAAGTTTTGCAGTCATAATAGCGGTAAGTCAGTATTTATTGAAATAACGATATATCATTTATAAAATGTGTGACTTTGTAAGTTGGTCGGAAAGTCGTGGAAGAGTGAGGAGGAGTGCCCGATAATTAATGACATTTTGCGACGATTTCGTGAAATTTCAGCTTAATATAAATAGCTCTAAGCTTCTAAGTATTGGTAGAATTAATATTGTGTGTTTACTTATATTTACACCCAACATCAACACAACATACATAAACAGATACCTGAAACAACAATATATCAATCAATATCAATATGAATACAAGCAATAACAACATATCAAACTACTTGAATGTCATACAACAACAAATCAAAAGACTCGACCAAATAAAAATAGTAACACTCCGCAAAGGAAAAAATATTTGACAAAAATGTTTCACAAAACTGACGCCTCTGCCAAAGAAACACAAAAAGTACCATAGAACACATTCTCAGTTCATACCCAGCCCTAGCACAAACTAAAATACAAATAATCGCAAACACCAACCCCAACACAGATAACTTAAAAGAATAATACAATTTCTTAAGGACTCCAACACTTACCACCTAATCTAGCACACCATACTTCCAGTCTCAACTGTTAGTTAACATTATATAAGTAAAATAAATAAAACAACATATTTATTGATCTTTCCTAATGACTGAAGATTTAAGCAATGCAATGTATTTTTTTAATTGATTAAAGCTTGGAGATGAGCTGCGTGTCAACATAAATTCTCGGTTTGTTTTGTAGACATCAAATACTTTTCGCATTGTCATTCTAATCAAAATTAATTAACCAACTCAACTCAAAACCGACCCGACCCAACCCAAAACCACTTAATTGAAAGTTAACCCTGTTGGCTCCTGCCTATTCCTTTGCTAGGTCGCTCGAAGCAGCTCAGACATGTTCTTGTTATGATTATAGTCGTTGGATTCGTTTTCGTTGTCGTTGTCGTTGTCGTTGTCGTTGTCGTTGACCCCAAACAGTGCACACTTTTGGATTTGGAACGCACGGCTTATCTGGTGGGGCAGTGGGGGCCTTATTAGGGGCACATTCATTGCATTGAGAGCTGTCGACTGTCCGCCCTGACAGTGGCTCCGACTGTGGCTCAGTGGTCGCTGCTGGTATCGTGCGTGAGCTTCCGTCCATGCGCTTAAACCCAGCTGGCACCGGTAAAGAGAGGAGCCCAGGGCGTAGCAGAGCGACCTTTATGCGGCTGCGGCGCAAAACAGTCCACAATTACCTTGCTTAATGACATCCGCTGTGCGTTTCGGCGGATTCGTGTACGCGGCTCGACTGACTTTTATTGAAGCCGCAAGAAACTGGCTTACGGCGCCACGGGTAATGGTGCGGGTGCGGGTGCGGGTGCGGGTACGGGTATGGGTATGGGTACGGCTACTGGTACGGCTGCAACTACGGGTATTAGCATGAGTCAAGTGCTTGTCCACTGCTGATACTGTGGCCGCAAGCTAATTCAAATTCAGTACGCATTGACCAATCGCACGTTGCACTACTGCAGTAGAACAATGCATCTGAAGATACGCCTAACGTGTCGCAAATTCAAAATCTGGGGTAAGCCGCCGTTGTTGATTTAATTAATATACAGCCCTATATAAAATATGCAAATATCAACGGTAAATTGACTGTGACTGGCATTCTAAGCGTTTCTTGCTCCAGTTGCAACACTTTAAAATGGAGCTGCCGCTGGCCCTGCAACTTCAGTAAGCTGGCCGCAGTCCACAGCTCCATACTTACAGAACCAGCGAAATGTGTAAGTTTTGCAATTGGTCATATAGTATATACATATATTTAAGAAATTGTAAGAGTGTAAAATTAATTTATGGAAATTAATGTTGAGTTTAGCTCGCTGTAAAGTGTTATCGTGATTCACTGAATGCATCGAATTACTCTAATCAAACCACAAATTCTTAACATAATCGCGTGTTCTACTTTTTAAAAAACTTGTTAAAACTTTATCGAGTAAACAACTAAAATTAGTTCGCCTTACATATTTTACGGTTACTTGTGATAAACATTGAAAGTTTCATGCCTGTTCCCATTTCCGACTACATTTCGTTCCGAATCGTTTTCCATTTTGTGCACCCATTATCGCATGAAATAGCAACTTTTTTTCCTATTTAATGTTATCTACGATTCGTTTTCCATCCAGTAGATTAAGGCAAAACTATTTTGAAATGCATACTCCATCTGTGTTCGAAATTCAGATAACTACTTAGTTAAGATCTGAAGATCCAGATCAATCTGCTAACAATAAATAATTAAAAAAAGAACAGCTACCAATCTTGGTCTCGAAAGATTTGACCGGATTAGGAAATGGGAACAGACCCGAATAACAAATAAAATCAATCGAATTTGTGAAGTGAGTGAATGTAAATCCATTGTGAATGATTGTTTGAGCGCCACAAATTCAAATCGCTGCTGTTGTAACTGACATCGAGCAGCTTTTTGTTGGCCGACGCTTTTGTGCTTTTGTGTTTAGCAGCTGATAAGGAAACCCGTATAATAGAAGATAAATATACATTAAAGAAGTGCGGCGATTGAGTCATTGCGGCCTCAGTGTGCTTTTGGCGGGCAAGCGAGAGGACAGCGAACGTAGCTCGCGAATCACATGATCGAAATATCTGTATTATGGGCTTGAGGAAATTATTTAAATGTTTGTTTGATTATTTGTTTGTTGTTGTACCGCGCTGCACGTGCTTAATAATCTAAACAAAATGCCAAATGTGCGATATCAGCTGTTCTTTTGCCATTTATGTCCGAATAACAAGTCCATACAGCCAAACAGTCAAGTGTGTGTGTGCGTGACATATACAATGAGAGAGAGAGAGAGTGGGAGAGCGTGAATGTGCTTGAAACAGCTGTTTACTCTGGTTACACCTGCTCACACGTTTAAAGCTCCGAAAAGCTCAGCTTTGATGCGATTTAAAATTGCATTGTTTGGCATTCTGTTTAGCTTTCATTAAGTATTCGCCGCTTCTGCTACGACTGTGACATACAAAAAAAGTGCAAATGTTTATAATGCACATTATGTATTCACATTGTTGTAAGACTAAACAATTAATATTGGATTCCATTTCATTTCCGTTACGTTTCGCACACTGATTTTCAACATAACAAATGCAAATGTGAGTACAAATTAGACAGTAAGAAATAAACGAAACAGAGCTGTGCTTTTGTTTTATCAAATTAACCGTTACAATGTGTTGACATTGGCAATAATGAATGGGATGAGAATGAACATTGCTCACAAATACATAAAAACATACACGTACAATTATACTAAGTACACAAATTTTGTTTAACTCTTTAAAAATTGGAAAAAAGAATTTACATATTGGATTTGTGCAATCCCCATTTATCTGTGCGTATTAATGCAATTTTTACCCTTGAAGTTAATAAATCAAATTTGGTACACCTGTTGGTATATTTATACGACCGTGTGGCAAAGTTTTATGATGGGTCTAAGTGGTTTTTTTTTTCCAAAATTCTGTAGAGTCCACCAAACTATTTAGAAGCTCTGTCATAAATGTTTTTGGCGGCACTCTACAGAATAAATTACTTCAACTTTTGATAGTTGGCAGATATACTTATACCAAAGACCTTATAATTACTAATTACTAATTATAAGGTATTAACTTAAACTATGTGATGGTATAACTTGTAATCTCAAAAACTTATTACACCTTTGTCGAGCGTATGTATGTATGTATGTATGTATATGTGTAAGCGTCACATATGTTACATATATTTCACGGTATTATCAGAAATTTGTCCGTAATTTCGATACATACTACAGACATATGTACATACGTTAATGTACATAGCTTATCAAACGCTAGCAACTAGCTATTGATATGTATATGTACATATGTATTTATACTAGTACATTGCCTTTATTGCCTTTTACTCCCTGTACCCATAAAATATGTAAAAGGGAGTATTACATCGGTCCATATGTATGCAACAGGCATAAGGAGACATCTCCGACCCTATCTATATATATAAGTAAGTATATAAAAGAGTTCGTCCTGACTGATTGACTGATTGGCAATCATCGCACAGCCCAAGCCGTAAGAGCTAGAATGCTGGAATTTTCACAGTGGATTCCATCTATGATGAAAGGGTAAATTAAGGTGTGGTTTTGTAAAATTCTACCCACAAGCGTGGAAAATCGCGGTAAACTGTTGTATGAGACTTTTTTGTTTACCATCCAATCGGTTTCAAACTCATTTTCAAAAATGTACAGAAAAAATCATTTGACACATATTTCACTGATTTTGGAAAATCCATCTCCCTGGGCCGAAATGGGGGTGTCAAAAATGTATGGGCAAACGTGTAATTTTCGTCCGATCGCCCTCAAATTAATTTTCAAAGCTCTACACATAAGATAATTCGACACGTGTATCACCGATTTTGGAAAATTCATCCATCCGACCATGGTCGGGAAATTTGTGAAAAACTCTGGCATTAAAAAATTTCAATTTTCATGCGATTGGCCTTTAACTTATCGCAATGTTCTACGCAAAAATGGGCGCGGTGCTCAAACATTTTTGAAAATCTACCACTACGCTAATTTTGTGTATTTCTCACAATTAACAAAAGTAATCAAATTCGACATAATGCATTTAATCTAAATATTTCGCCGGGCAACATTCGGGTTTTACCAGCTAGTAAAGTATATTCTTATATGTTGTACATATGTACACATAAATGTATTTACATATGTATGTTCTTGGTTAGTAAAACCTGTCGAGTCGATCTAGAATTGTCTGTCTGTCCGTCCGCTTGTATGCAAGCGTCGATCTCAGCAACTATACGAGCTTGAGACACCAAATTTGGAATAGAGGCATACCATACGCAGATCAAGTTTTTTCAAATTTTGACTAATCTCCCCCGTTTCATGCAAATCGATAAAAACGTTTCATAAGAAGAATTTGAAAGATATAGTCAAAGTTGTTGGTATGCATAATTGTGGGGGGCTTCTTGATCAATTACCCAAATAATAATAACGTGATGCGTAGGAAACATTTCAGATTCTATAAAGTATAGACGTACATATATATGTTCTTATTCAGCAACATCTGAATCGCTTACAAGACCAGAGACACAATTGGTATCTTCCTCTGTAATGTGTTGTGTGTAAGCCAAGTAAAACCAGGTAACATAATCGCGGCTACTCGCACACTGAGAGCGGAGTTGGATCGCATTATACTAGAATTCGTCGATTTCGTCGTGTCCTCTAGTATAAATTAATAAATTAAAAAAGTCTTGTGACCCGGCAAGGTGCCTATGTACAAGTGGAGTACACTCGATAGAGTATTTGTATTCTTCTTTAACTTTGTTGCGGGACTCTGTTGTATCTCGCACGGTTGAGAGCTCTCTAAATCGTGTCGTGTACTCGTATATCCTCTAACGCTCTCTCCATTTTCTTGCAGCTCTCTCGCTCTCCTCGCTGGTCGGCCTCTATATTCTAAATTTCACCTTAGCGCTTATCATAATTAACAAGGACGTACCAACGACGCGTGGCATGTTGTATCCGCGCGAGTCAGAGACGCGTGAGGTGCGCACCCTCGATGGGATCTGGAACTTTGTGCAATCAGATGAGACGAACCCGACGCAGGGTATACGTGATGGTTGGTTCAATGATGATCTGAGCAAGAGCAGGCCCATCATTCCCATGCCAGTGCCTGCATCGTACAACGATATCACGACAGAGCAGTCGTTACGGGATCACGTCGGCACAGTTTGGTACGATCGCAAGTTTTTCGTGCCGCGCTCGTGGGCGCAGGACCAGCGGGTCTGGCTACGATTCGGTAGTGTGCATTACGAGGCCTTTGTGGTAAGCAGCTGGTGGAAAATTGATATGCCCTATGGCTAAGTTCTAGCTCTTTTTCTGCAGTGGATCAACGGTGCGTCTGCCGTGAAGCACGAGATGGGACATTTGCCCTTTGAGACGGAGGTGACGGATTTGCTTAAATACGGTGCCGAGAATCGCATCACGGTAATGTGCGACAATGCGCTGATACAGACGACGGTGCCGCAGGGAAGGATCTCTGAGATGGCGAACGATGGCGGCGTTACTATCATACAAAGCTACACCTTTGATTTCTTTAACTATGCGGGCATTCACCGTTCCGTGCATCTGTACACCACGCCCAAAACCTTCATCGAGGAGGTGGATGTCAAAACGAGACTGTCCAATAACAATAGCGGTAAGATCCAGATTGAACCAAAATCACATTGCTCTAATACCCTTTATCAGTGGGCTATGTTGATTACAGCATCATCGTGAATGGCTCCGCTGCCAACGAGGCGGATAACGCACTATATGCGCGGCTGCAACTGTACAACCGGGAGGGCAAGCTGGTGGCGAATGCCACGTCGGATGGCAAGCTGTCCGGCACATTGAAAGTAGAGAAAGCTGAGCCCTGGTGGCCATATCTTATGCACCCCGATCCGGGCTATCTTTACGAGTTAGAGATCAAACTGCATGCGGCCAACGAGCAGCTGCTGGACGTTTACCGTCTGAATGTGGGCCTGAGAACGCTGAGCTGGACCAACACCACGTTCCTTATTAATGGTAAACCGATATACTTTCGGGGGTTCGGACGCCACGAGGATGCTGATGTGCGTGGAAAGGGCCTAGACAATGCTCTGATGACGCGCGACTTCAATCTTCTGAAGTGGATTGGGGCCAATGCATACCGCACCTCGCATTATCCCTACTCGGAAGAGTCCATGCAGTTTGCCGATAGACATGGCATTATGATCATCGACGAATGCCCCAGCGTGGATACCGAGTGAGCTTTTGGGATACTCTATGATGTTTTGTTTTTGCTAATGTTTGGGTAATTGCAGAAACTTTAATCAAGCCCTGCTGGGCAGACACAAATCCTCCCTGGAGCAGCTCATACATCGCGATCGTAATCATCCCAGCGTGGTCATGTGGTCCATCGCCAATGAGCCTCGCACAGGGCAGTTAAATGCGGACTCGTACTTCCAGTGAGTGACACAGTAATATTAGCTTCCGAGTAATTATATGACCAGTGCGTCTCTTGTCAAAGATTTGTGGCCAACTACACGCGCTCCTTGGATGGTACCAGGCCTATTACTGCTGCCATTGCGGTGCCCTCAACGGATGACAAGGCGGTAAGTGGCTTATCCACGTATGATTCACATGCTCAACCAGTGCCATAATAGGGAAAACACCTGGACATAATCAGCTTCAATCGCTACAACGCCTGGTACAGCAACACTGGTCGCTTGGATATGGTCACGCAGCGCGTCATTGATGAAGCAACCGCTTGGAACAAGAAGTATGATAAGCCCATCATCATGTCGGAGTATGGGGCCGACACGATGGAGGGCCTGCATGTGGTGAGTGTACAAGCGCAACAAAAAAATGCTCAATAGGTTCTTAATACCCTTTCCTTGTTGCAGCAACCGGCCTATGTGTGGTCTGAGGAGTTCCAGACGGAGGTGTTCTCTAAGCACTTTAAGGCTTTTGATGCTTTGCGTCGCAAAAAATGGTTTATTGGCGAGTTTGTGTGGAACTTTGCCGACTTCAAGACGGCTCAATGTGGGTAACGACTGATAGGATCTCTCTTTCTATTTCTAAAAACTTTCCTGTTTTGGCTTTATTATCAGCTTACACGCGGGTCGGTGGAAACAAGAAGGGAGTCTTTACGCGGGCACGTCAGCCTAAGGCGGCGGCTCATCTGCTGCGTCAGCGATATTTTGCTCTGGGCCGCGAAGTAGACCAATGCAGCTTGCCAGGTGATCTGTTCACCTATATCGCTGATGTTGGGACCAATATCAAGCATGATTCGAGTGACTTATGAAGCTGATGAACCACCATGAACATCGACTGCGCAACACTTAAACTGACAACAGCAAAAAAGTACAATCTTATACACATAGGTATACGCGAAAGCAAAGTATTGTAGATATTTATACTGTTTTTATAAGCAATGTTTAACTAAAGCTGACTACGAATGCATTTCGATATCATTGCCTTCTACCATCTAATAACTTTTTGTATGTCTCTTTAAGCGTTATATCCAAATAAAATGAATTTCGCTTTTAACGCAATTCGATTTTAAAGCAAGAAAGAACGACTATCTTCGGAGTGCCGAAGCTATATACCCTTTCAAACAAAAATCAATTATCGTCTGATTGCTCCTATGGGAGCTATGTAGCCCGATTTTCATAATATTATAGGAAATTATTTGAAGTATAATAAAACTCTCACTTAGTTTGGATGTAATACAAAAAGTTTTTTCATACAAAAACAATTTTTCCACCCAAAACGTCTCCCTCAGTGCATTACATATTTCGAGGCAAAATTATAATACCCTCTGCTAGGGTATAACAACACGAGATATTTTCCTTTGTACACATAAGTATATTGCATACTGCCTAGGGTATTATAATCCTGTCATGGAATGTTCAAGGTATTGAAGGATATGTTTTTTTTGATTTTGTACGAAATCTCCTGTTTTTTCAAGATATCCTGATAAAAGCCACCAAATCGGAATAACGGCTTAATTGCCATAGGAACGATCGGTTGAAAATTAAGTTGTATCAAAAACTTCCTTGCTTGTGAAGATTTTTTGACTCACGAAATCAAAGCTTTATTTTATTTTGTGTAGGGTTCTAATAATATATCTTATATTTAGCTACCATAGCAATCGGATGCAAAATGGGTTGTTGTATGCAATTTTTTATATTTCATTTAATCTCAACAAATGCGGTTTTTATTTGATGTACTTTATATAGTTTATTAATTATGTTTACTACAATCATTTTCTCCTTTTTGTGTTTGATTTAAATTCAACATACGCGTCAAAAACGTAAATTGCTAAAATGGCATTAGCAGAAAATTGGTTTATGTGAATTGGGTATTCTTGAAACTGAATTTGAACTTTTGGTATACAAACAAAATCTGCTGTTCTATGCAAAATCATAATCAGGCAACAAAATACCAGTCCGCTATCTGAAAGCTATTGGAAAACTTTGGTTACTCATGTATTGGGGATGGCTGTAATTTATTTACTTAATTTTCATTAACTTCATTTGCCTTTAAATCCCATAGTTAAGAAAATATACAAGTTTCCAGCAATGTTTAATAATGAACTAATTAATAGCCGCTTTCCACAACAGCACATTCGACGCTATTTTAAACATTCAGACCAAATGTATATTTATTAAGTATACTTACATAGTATTTAAAGAGGACGACATGAAATTATCGATAGTGATAAGAACTATCGATGATGGCGATAATTTTTACGATACAATGGCTATTGACCATGGCTATTTTGACCAATGAATTTTAGATCGAATTCAGGTTTTGTCCCATTCTGACTTGATTTGAATATATGCAGCATATGTGTGAAGGACCAAAGCTTTAACGTATACAGCTTTTTAATTTTGTAACGACTTTGTAGAAATTTTTGATCTTAACTGTTATACTGCATTTGCCGTCTTAACTATCCAGGGCCGTAGCACCGCGACATCTACATAGACCCCCGGATAGTTGGCCTGCGCACAGCCGTAGCCCCAGGCCACAATGCCAGCCAGCAAACGTTCGGACACCATTGGACCACCAGAGTCGCCAGTGCAGGCATCCATGTTGGCAGATGCAGCACATATCATTTCCGCGCCAACGAAATCCCAGCCATAGCCGTACTTGGCAGAGGCGCACTCGCTGCGCTCGATGACCTGAAGCTGCACCACCTGCAGGTTATTGGCGTAGCCACCGGTGCCCTGCTGCTCCGTGTAGCCCCAGCCGCTGACAGAGACGCTAGTGCCACCTTTGGCACTTATGCTCATTAGGCCAATGGCCTTGACAGACAAACTGTAGCTGAGCTGTGTGGCCAGACGCAGCAGCGCAATATCGTAGTGCTTTCGCTGTGGGTTATACTGCTCATGGACCCTGAATGCCGCTACAGATATCAGACTACCGCCGGAATCGTGCCGATTTGTGCCCACGCGCACATTCATTAGAGTCACGGGCTTATCCTGCACGCAGTGGGCTGCCGTGATGATTATATCCTTGCTGTACACAGCGCCGCCGCACACATGTCGCCCGTTTAGCTGAATAGAGGCCTGCCAGGGTGCATTGTGAATGGCCAAATCGCTGCCGCCCACAATGCGTCCGTTGCCAGGACTGGGATTGGGAGGGCTTGCTACCCCGAATCCACAGAACAACAGGAACAGAAAATTGCTGGAAATAACGAAATTGTGGGCCATGTCTTTAAACACGCACGAAAGCCAAGTAGAAACTGGTCGCACCTTGGTCGAGCATGTTGCAAAATTTATCGCTTGCTCAAGGGCTGTAAACATTAATCGCTCTTTAACGGCTTATCGAAGTAGCTTTTTGTCAAGTAGGTTACCCAGGCAACCATTGACAAACAAACTCATTTGGCGCAGCTATCGGATAGTGTAATAATAATACTAAAAATTTCCATATACTGATAAACATTACACATTCCCTAGATGTCTGATCCTTCCAAGATTACATCCGAGGAGCTGCTGCGCCTGCGTGAGATTTGCATGCAGCGCATACGCGAGGACGAGATTTACCAGCTGCGCAACGATGCCAAGCTGAGGGCAGTGAACAACACACAAAACTACGACGAGTTTAAGTGAGTAGTCTATGAGTGTCTGTCCTGCTTTCAGCGCCTAACTAAAAGGCTCTTTTCAGGGATATTGTCGATGCAGCACATTTGCGTCCCATTAGCAAACAGGACAAGGCTAACGCTCAGACCAAGAGTCGGTTGTGGAACTCGGCTGCACGTGAGCAGTCACCATGAAATGTACTATTAGTCAATAAATTATTCCATTGTTATATCCAGAAAAGTTCTTAGTGTTGGTGGCAGTGCCGCTAACAATAAGTCCATACAGCTGGGGCTGGAGACCGTCAGGGATAGGAGCTCCAAAGGAACAGGCAAAAACCGTCAACATGATCACGATCTTGAACATGTTAAAACAATGAGTGGCTCTTGGAAATACATGACACTTTAATAACAGTCCGAGCCTCGTATCGTATGAATGAGTAATCAAAATTTTACGTTTTTACTCCCTTTAACCATAAAATGGGTAAAAAGGGGGTACTAAATCAATTAAATTAATGACTTTTATTTAAGATAAACTTTTGTCTTACACTGCTCAATCAAGTTAGATTGCTCTAGTCGACTATACCCAACATCGAGACACCCTGTGCACAGGTCTGAAACTCGCAAACATATCTACAAACACAAACACGTAAGCATCAAGCAGCTCCTCGGCATGCAAGCAAGCAGAGCATTTTATGTAAAGACTGGGCAG
Organism: Hirtodrosophila confusa; assembly: GCA_035043065.1. NCBI lineage: Eukaryota > Metazoa > Arthropoda > Insecta > Diptera > Drosophilidae > Hirtodrosophila > Hirtodrosophila confusa. The sequence goes on from JAWNNI010000052.1 coordinate 32,722, forward strand.
CTGCTTCCTTCAGCTCTTCAGTGCGGAAAATTGTTTCTCGTGTAGGGTGTACGCGACTAGACTATTCTTACTTGTATTTATCATATCGTTATCTATTTTGCCAAGTTCTTAGATGGAGTTTGCATTGTTGATCACCCAGTAGCGAAGAGAAGCAACATCGGTATAGACACCCGGATAATTGGCGTAGGCACAGCCATAGCCCCAAGATACAACACCAACAAGTTCACCATAGGAGATCAATGGGCCGCCGGAGTCACCCTGGCAGGCATCCATGCCGCTGGCGGATGCGCAGATCATGGAACTCTTGATCTCCCTGCCATAACCGTAAGTCGAGGAAGCACAAAAGGACTGACTGACGATGTTCACGTTTACAAACTGCAGCTGAGTTGGTGTGGAGCTAGATCCATAGAACTGAGCGCCCCAGCCAGAGACGGTGGCAGTAGCGCCGTGAATCGGAGAATAGCTGGCCAAATCGATATACTGAATGGTGGAGTCGAGATTCAAATTGGAGTTCAGACGAATGATAGCAATATCGTTCTCCATGGTGGTCGGATTATATCCTTCGTGGTTCCTGAAGGAAGTAACTCCGACCAGAGTGCCACCAGAGTTCCAGTAACTGGAGCCGGCACGAACCATTAAGCTGGAGGGAGAAACGGCTTGCAGGCAGTGAGCAGCAGTCACAATGATTTTATTATTGTAGATGGAACCACCGCAGGAGTGGACGCCATTACGCTGGAGAGAGATTTGCCAGGGGAAGATGTTGATGGTGGTGGGATTGCCGCCAACAATGCGTCCGTCCAACTGGGGCAGTAGACCCTCAGGGATAGCAGCTCCAAAAGCACAGGAAACTGCCGACAAAAATAAAACGAATTTCAACATATTAAAAGTACAGTGTTGCTCTCTTGCGCTCGCGTTGGACTTTTATAATGCTTCGACCGGTTCCTATCTATCCAACTTTCGTTAATCAACAAATTCCGCCCAGTTTTATCGAAATAGATAAGTAGTAATACCAAGAAAAAAGGCGGCAGGGCACGCAAAAACCTTTTAATGACTAGAGTGGGCACATGAAGTGGCAGACACACTCCCCCCACAAATCGATAAATCGGATTATATCCATAATTCGATCGAATAATAGAAACTGAAGCTATTCAAGAAACTGTTTTCATTAATACAGAGCGTGCTTGCTTGCAATGCCGCTGAACTGCTTGCTGCGCAGTTATTTATGCATGTGTATGTGTACGTAAGGACAAAGATGTGCTTAGGAATTTCTCGTTGTCGGGTTTACTAGACTAAGACAGTCTTGCTTGCTAAAAACATTAAATCTACAACAGATTGAGTTATAGTACGAGGATGAAAATCTCATTTATTAGTTAAGACCATGTATTTTTTGCGGTGGCTGAAAATATCTAATTGGCAATGTAAGGGCACATAAAGCTACTATGTCTTAACGATAAGTCAAATATAGCAGTTCTTTCTTGTAACATATTTATCCCAAAGCGAAAAGAGTATGTATGTACAGAATTTATTTTGAGACGTTTATAACTAGACCAACCATAATGAGAATAAATACGATTCGATTTTAGGACTACTGATAATCTCCTTGATATATGTTATTATAACTTGCAACTGAGTCAAATCTATAAAACAAACAACTTTTAAGCTGGGAGCACCATAACTGAGTATGGGTGACTTTTTGGAATAGTCAGTTATGTGTTGTACTGAAGGATTATGATTATTGCAAGATATTTATCTAAATGAACCAACGAAATTCATATTCTTCACACGATTTCAGATTTTGACAGGCGTATATGACAATTAATAACAAGAGTCACAACCCAAATTCTTGCAATGCGCCAGGGGCGCAACAAATGCCAGGAGACAACACCAGCAAGCACACCACCGGACCAACGGTCCAGATAAGGATATTCAGGATCTTACAGCCATAGCTGTAGGCATAGGAAGCGCACGCGTACTGTCTGACGATGCTCACGACCACAATTTGCAGCTGGGTGGGGATCGAGCTGGAGCCGGAGGGCTGTGTTCCCCAGCCGTTATCGGGAGCATAGCTGGCCAGGCCGATAGCCTTAATAGTGGAGCTGAAGGACAGGGTTTAGCTCCCCCGTTTTATCCATTTTATGGGTACAGGGAGTAAAAATGTCATAGAACGGCTGTCATTGTTATTTTTGAATTATTTGTGGTTGCAACAAAAAAGTATACAAAAATTGAAACCAATTATAACAAGTAAGAACGTTGCAGTCCTATATAATATTTTGATGCAGATTTATCCATGTGGTCAACATTAGTCTGTATGCCAAATTAGGTAACTCTATCTTTGAAACTGTAGGGGATATACCCCTTGAAAAACGTTGCTCTAGCTTAAAGATAAAGGCAACAAAATTGCGTTCATACGGACAGACGGACATTTCGCAAACCCAATACACTATTTTCCCTTCGGGAACATAGTATAAAGAGCATTTTATGGTGAGTTTCCGTAGCTTTAAAATAAGTGAAAGATCTTTATAATCCGAATAGTGTTTATATTAGATAAATATCATGTTTCCAATGCATTTATATGATGTGAATTCCCATGAAAGCAAAATTCAACTTTAACCACCTCTTCACATGAATCCTTCCGTCCGATTTTAAAGATCTCCAAGATCTCTATCTCTTCTAAATAAACTAATTTCAAAGCTACGGGAATTAACTGCTAAATGTTTTTACTCCCTGTACCCATAAAATGGGTAAAAGGGGGTATTGGATTTGTGCAAAAGTATGTAACAGGCAGAAGGAGACATCTCCGACCCTATAAAGTGTATATATTCTTGATCAGTATCAAAAGAGATTTCGATTTGGCCATGTCCGTCTGTCTGCTCGTGTGTATGAACACAAGGATCTCAGCAACTAGAAGAGCGAGAGACACCAAATTTAGCATGTACAATACTTTAGTCCTTCTTAATCTACTTTCCAAATTTCAAGTCGATTGGATTATAAACACTGAAGTTATTCATGAAAGAAGATTCAGTGCTGCATCGAGGGGAAGAAGAAGCACAGCAACCATTTAAAATGCCACGCTGGCGCTGTCGCTTGCGCTGTGGCTCGTGTGTGGGCGTTCTTGTGTATGTGTAAGTTTACGAAGATGCGATCGGAAATTTTTGACCTGGGTACAGGGAGTTTCGTAGTCGGGTATACTCGACTATAGCATTCTTACTTGTTTTTTCATAAATAAATAAATAAATATTGTCTAACATGAAAAGACACAAGAAATTGGCGGCAATCTATAAGAATTTACTTAAGCTTTAAATTGTTATTGGATATGTATATGAGTATATACCTCTTATGCATATAGCATTTCAACTTGAAATTGACAAATTTTGACTTACTTCACTCTTGTATTCTGTATATAATATATACTACTTGAGAACGACTATATGAAAATGGATTTATTTAACATTGATAAGTGATCAAGTCGTACCAATAAGTAAGTTTTAGCATGACCAACGTATATCGCACTTGTATTTGTGAGATACCAGGTTCCCGCTTGATAAAACAAATATTAAGATAGAGCGTTCTAACCGTATTATTATTTGAAAGTCTCGTATTCAAAATATCACACAACTCAATCTGTTTTCGTCACACATTCGAGTGGCTCTTATATATTTGGCCGGATGTTATTGTCAAGCACTTTCAATTCAAGCGATCCTTTTCATTGATTATCTTATATATTATATATTAAGCCCGTGCGTGATGAATGGGAATACAAAATATTGATATCATATACTTCTTGTTGTATACAGTAAATAGCGAAAAGATAGTAGACGCCTCGGATTGCTATAAAAGCCTGAGTATACCATCTTAGCCACATTGTACTTGCAATATGTTCAAGTTCGTGATCTTGTTGTCGGTTGTTGCCTGCGCCTTTGGAGCTGCTATCCCTGAGGGTCTCCTGCCCCAGCTGGATGGACGCATTGTTGGCGGCAGTCCCACCTCCATTGGCAGCTTCCCCTGGCAAATCTCCCTCCAGCGTAATGGCGGCCACTCCTGCGGTGGTTCCATCTACAGGTCCAATATCATTGTGACTGCTGCTCATTGCCTGCAATCCGTGTCCGCCTCAAGCTTGCAAATTCGCGCCGGCTCCAGCTACTGGAACTCTGGTGGCGTTGTCGTCAAGGTTGCCACCTTCAGGAACCACGAAGGATACAATGCCAACACCATGGTCAACGATATTGCTGTCATTCGTCTAAGCTCCCACCTGAGCTTGAACTCCAATGTTAAGACTATTGGTCTGGCCGGCTCTGCTCCCGGTAACGGCGCTGCTGCCCAAGTCTCCGGCTGGGGAACTCAGTCCTCCGGCTCCAGCTCGATCCCCGCTCAGTTGCAATATGTGAACGTGAACATCGTCAGCCAGTCCGCTTGCGCTTCCTCTACCTACAGCTATGGTAGTCAAATCAAGCACAGCATGATCTGCGCCCGTGCTGCCGGTAAGGACGCCTGCCAGGGTGATTCTGGTGGCCCATTGGTCTCCGGTGGTGTGCTTGCTGGTGTTGTCTCCTGGGGCAGGGGCTGTGCTCTCAACAATTATCCTGGTGTCTACGCCGATGTTGCTGTTCTTCGCACCTGGGTGTCCAACAATGCCAACTCCATCTAATTTATTTTGAAAAATAAATCATGATTTGAATACAACTTTTTTATTGTTCTAAATATTTATTTTAATCATATATTTTATACATAGGTAGTCGGACCAATATCTCGCATTTTATATAATCAGTTTTACAGACGTGAGAATATTCAATCACCAAAGTCAGTGCAATTAAATTTAAAAGAAGAAAGAAGAGCTATACACTAAATACAGATTCGATACCATTGCAGAGAATGTATGTCACAGGCAGAAGGAGACAACTTCAACCACATAAGGTCCTGAAGAACTAGATATTATGTACTTCTTCATCTTCCAGTTTGTTGTACTAATTACTTTCAAAATAAAGCCTTTCGTATAATTTGCCTCAATTATAATAAATATTATTAGCTCCGAAAATATAAATATGCCCTTGCAGAAATGTTTTTGCTACAAAATTTATTTTATATCCGATCGTTCCTATGGCAGCAATATAATATTATGGTCCAGTTTTAACAACTTATAGAAAAGAATACAAAGTGTAATAAATCTCCCAATGGCTGAGTTTCCATGTAATATATTCATAAACAAAAATGTTTTTCATTTTCATCCAATCGTTCCGATGGCATGTGTGTTATAGTTGTTAAATTTTGATAAGACTTAGTCAGCTTGTTGAAATCATAATGGAACCTTTCCAAATATCTTCAAAAAACAAGTAAGAATGCTTTAGTCGAGTATACCCGACTACAAAACTCCCTGTACCCAGGTCAAAAATTCCCGATCACATCTACGTACACTTACACATACACACACACATACACAAAAGACGCACACACACGAGCGATATCTCGAGCGCAGCGCAAGCGAGGCATTTTAAGTGGTGGCTGTGTTTCTTCTTCCCCTTGCGCTGAAGCACTGAATCTTCTTTTGTGAATAACTTCCGTGTTTGTTATCCGATCGACTTGAAATTTTGACAGTAGATTAAGAGTGACTAAAGTATTGTACATGCCAAATCTATATCTTCATAATTTTTACTGTTAAACGGTTTTTATCGAATAGCGGGGGAACGGGGGGAGATATCTCAAATCTAAAATAAACTTGACCTGCTTCCGCTATACACGAACCTACATTCCAAATTTGGTGTCTCTAGCTCTTATAGTTGCTGAGATCCTTGCGTTCATACATACGGACGGACAGACGGACAGACAGACGGACATGGCCAAATCGAATTCTCTTTTGATACTGATCAAGAATATGTACACCTTATAGGGTCGGAGATGTCTCATTCTGCCTATTACATACATTGCACAGATTAAGTACCCTCTTTTTATGGGTACAGGGAGTAAAAAGAAAAATCTAGGCATAATTCATGCGTTTTAGGTGCCGTAAATACGCAAATAGGTACAATCATAAAAAATTAAAGTTCTTTCACCGACGATGCGTCGTTGGTCCGTGTATGCATTTATTTATACACGTATACCATACTAGGTGGTAAAACGCCAGCGTTGCCCGGCGAAATATTTAGATTAAAATGCATTATGTTGAATTTGACTACTTTCGTCAACCGTAAGAAATACACAAAACTAACGTATCACAGTTTTCCCTCCTGTGGGGGTAGGAAACTAAATAGTTGAGCCACGTGACTATTGTTTTTTGTGTAGGGCTATGAAAATGTCTTTGAAGCTGATCTAACTAAACAAATAATCCCACTCATTTGTCCTTGACTTCCATTTCCCGCCCGTGGTGACGCAGCGTAGATTTTCCAAAATAATTTGGCATTTGAAAACCAGTTCAACGAATAATACTAAAAATCCAGACTAAAGCTTTCCAACTATTTGCCGCCCGTTGTATTGCCCGCAAAGTACAGAGGTTTTTACTCCCTGTACCCATAAAATGGGTATAAAGGGGGTACTAAATCTGTGGAAATGTATGTAACAGGCAGAAGGAGACATATCCGACCCTATAAAGTATATATATTCTTGATCAGTATCAAAAGAGAATTCGATTTGGCCATGTCCGTCTGTCTGACCGTCTGTCCGTCCGTCCGTCCGTCTGTCTGTCCGTCTGTCCGTCCGTATATATGAACGCAAGGATCTCAGCAACTATAAGAGCTAGAGACACCAAATTTGAAATGTAGGTTTGTGTATAGCGGGAGCAGGTCAAGTTTATTTTAGATTTGAGATATCTCCCCCCGTTCCCCCGCTATTCGATAAAAACCGTTTAACAGTAAAAATTATGAAGATATAGATTTGGCATGTACAATACTTTAGTCACTCTTAATCTACTGTCCAAATTTAAAGTCGATCGGATAACAAACACTGAAGTTATTCAACAAACAAGATTCAGTGCTAGAGCGCGGGGGAAAGAAGCCGCAGAGCAACCACTTAAAATGCCTCGCTTGCGCTGCGCTCGAGCTGTCGCTCGTGTGTGTGCGTCTTTTGTGTATGTGTAAGTGTACGTAGATGTGATCGGAAATTTTTGACCTGGGTACAGGGAGTTTTGTGGTCGGGTATACTCGACTAAAGAATTCTTACTTGTTTTTTTATTTATATTTGGAAATTATTATGAAGCTGAATTCCAGACTTCACCCCTTTCGGACCGTGGGCGTGCATTTTTCAAAACCGGTAGCACATGTGTCGAATTATTTAATGTGAGGTGCTTTGAAAATTAGTTTCAAAATAATTGGATGATAAACAGAAAATTTTGAAAATGAATTTGGAGTCAATCGGACGATAATCAAAAAAGTTGCATACAACAGTTTTCCGCGAATTTTCCGAACTTGGGGGTAGATTTTCCAAAATCTTTGGGCACCGCGCCTATATGAGTTTGTGTAGAATTTGAAGCCAATCGCATGAAAATTAAAAATGTCGAATGCCAGAGTTTTCCGCTAATTTTCCGACCATAGGGCTGAATATCCCAAAATCGCTGATACACGTGTCGAATTATTTTAGATAAAAAGCTTTAAAAATGAATTTGAAGGTAATCGGACTAAAATTAGACTTTTGTCCATACAACCTTGAGACCCCCATTTTCCGCCCAGGGGGTGGATTTTCCAAAACCGGTGAAATATATGTCAAATGAATTTTTGTGTAGATCTTTGAAAATGAGCTTGAAGCCGATTGGATGGTAAACAAAAAAGTTTCATACAACACTTTTCCGCGATTTTCCATGCTTGTGGGTGGAATATTCCGAAATCCCGTCTTAGCGTACACTTTCATCATAGATGGAACCTACCTAAAATTTCAGCATCCTAGGATCTTACAGTTTGGGCTGTGCGATGATTGCCAATCAGTCAGTCAGTCAGTCAGCACGAACTCTTTTATATATATAGATAAACGATTAATGTACACTATATAAAGCTGTATTAATGAAATGCTTACTCTTTATTAGTTTTATTACTCCTGTACCCATAAAATGGGTAAAAAGGGTATTACATCTGTGCAAATGTATGGAACAGGCAGAAGGAGACATCTCCGACCCTATAAAGTATATATATTCTTGATCAGTATCAAAAGAGATTTCGATTTGGCCATGTCCGTCTGTCCGTATGAACGCGTCGATCTCAGCAACTACAAGAGCTAGAGACACCAAATTTGGAATGTAGGTTCCTGTATACCATACGCACATCAAGTTTGTTTCATATTTCAGATACCTCCCCCGTTTCCCCGCAAATCGATTAAAACCGTTTTACAGTAACAATTTTCAAGATATAGCTTTAATTCACTGTCCAAATTTCAAGTCGATCAGATAATAAACACGGAAGTTATTCACGAAAGAAGATTCAGTGATGCAGCGAGAGGGGAAGAAGAAGCACAGCCACCAATTAAATTGCCTCGCTTGCGCTGTCGCTTTTGCCGTAAGTGTGTGTGCGTCTTTGTGTATGTGTGTATGTATGTGTAAGTGGACGTAGATGTGATTGGATGTCTTCGACCTGGGTACAGAGTTTCGTAGTCGGGTATACTCGACTATAACATTCTTACTTGTTAGAACTACATATATGTACATATGTGTAAGGAAAGAAATAATTATAACATGTAAGAATGATATAGTCGAGTATACCCGACTACAAATCTCCCTGTACCCAGGTCAAAAATTTCTGAGCGCATCTTCGTACACTCACGCATACACACACACATTTACAAAGACGCACGCACACAAGCGACAGCGCGCGCGACAGAGCAAGCGAGGCATTTTAAGTGGTGGCTGTGCTCTTCCCCTCTCGCTACAGCACTGAATCTTCTTTCGTAAATAACTTCCGTGTTTATTATCCGATCATCTTAAAATTAGCACAGTAAATTAAAAGTGACCAAAGTATTATACATGCCAAATCCCGAATCGGTATCTTTAAAGATGTTGGTATAAAACGTTTTATCGAATTGTGGAAAAACGGGGAGATATCTGAAATTAGAAACAAACTTGATCTGCGTATGGTATACAGGAACCTACATTTAAAATTTGGTGTATCTAGCTCTTGTAGTTGCTGAGATCGACGCGTTCATACAGACGGACAGACAGACGGACATGGCCAAATCGAAATCTCCTTTGATACTGATAAAGAATTTATATACTTTATAGGGTCGGAGATGTCTCCTTCTGCCTGTTACATACTTTTGCACAAATCAATAGCCCCTTTTACCCATTTTATGGGTACAGGGAGTACAAATTCAAAATTAATTCCACCATCTTCGGGAGACTCGAACCCGGGATCCCGTTGTCTAGCTTCCTACTTCAAACTCCATGGCTTATCCATGTTTGCCACTGCGTAATGTGAAGTCAGCAAAACAACATACATGTATAACAAGTAAGAACGCTATAGTCGAGTATACCCGACTACAAAACTCCCTGTACCCAGGTCAAAAATTTCCGATCGCATCTTCGTAAACTTACACATACACATACACAAGGGCGCACACACACACGCCACAGCGCAAGCGAGGCATTCTTCTTCTTCTACCCCCGCGCTGCAGTACTGAATCTTCTTTCGTGAATAACTTCCATGATTATTATTTGATCTACTTGAAATGTTAACAGTAGATTAAAAGTGACTAATGTATTGTACATGCCAAATCTTAAAACTTTATCTTGAAAAATGTTACTGTAAAACGGTTTTTATCGATTTACGGGGAAACGGGGGAGATATCTTAAATATGAAACAAACATGATCTGCGTATGGTATACAGGAACCTACATTCCAAATGTGGTGTTTCTAGCTCTTAAAGTTGCTGAGATCGCCGCGTTCATACATACTGACAGACAGACGGACATGGCCAAACCGAAATCTCTTTTGATACTGATCAAGAAATATATACTTTATAGGGTCAAAGATGTCTCCTTCTGCCTGTTACATACATTTGCACAAATCCAATACCCACTTTTTACCCATTTTATGGGTACAGGGAGTAAAAATGTCATAGAACGGCTGTCATTGTTATTTTAGAATTATTTATGGTTGCAACAAAAAAGTATAAAAGTATACAAAATAGTATATTAATTACTCTATACTCAATGTATTGAGTAATTAATGGTATAACTTAAATTAAAAGTCTTGAGCTAGCGTTCTAACCGTATTATTTTTTGAAAGTCTCGTATTCAAAATATCACACAACTCAATCTGTTTTCGTCACACATTCGAGTGGCTCTTATATATTTGGCCGGATGTTATTGTCAAGCACTTTCAATTCAAGCGATCCTTTTCATTGATTATCTTATATATTATATATTAAGCCCGTGCGTGATGAATGGGAATACAAAATATTGATATCATATACTTCTTGTTGTATACAGTAAATAGCGAAAAGATAGTAGACGCCTCGGATTGCTATAAAAGCCTGAGTATACCATCTTAGCCACATTGTACTTGCAATATGTTCAAGTTCGTGATCTTGTTGTCGGTTGTTGCCTGCGCCTTTGGAGCTGCTATCCCTGAGGGTCTCCTGCCCCAGCTGGATGGACGCATTGTTGGCGGCAGTCCCACCTCCATTGGCAGCTTCCCCTGGCAAATCTCCCTCCAGCGTAATGGCGGCCACTCCTGCGGTGGTTCCATCTACAGGTCCAATATCATTGTGACTGCTGCTCATTGCCTGCAATCCGTGTCCGCCTCAAGCTTGCAAATTCGCGCCGGCTCCAGCTACTGGAACTCTGGTGGCGTTGTCGTCAAGGTTGCCACCTTCAGGAACCACGAAGGATACAATGCCAACACCATGGTCAACGATATTGCTGTCATTCGTCTAAGCTCCCACCTGAGCTTGAACTCCAATGTTAAGACTATTGGTCTGGCCGGCTCTGCTCCCGGTAACGGCGCTGCTGCCCAAGTCTCCGGCTGGGGAACTCAGTCCTCCGGCTCCAGCTCGATCCCCGCTCAGTTGCAATATGTGAACGTGAACATCGTCAGCCAGTCCGCTTGCGCTTCCTCTACCTACAGCTATGGTAGTCAAATCAAGCACAGCATGATCTGCGCCCGTGCTGCCGGTAAGGACGCCTGCCAGGGTGATTCTGGTGGCCCATTGGTCTCCGGTGGTGTGCTTGCTGGTGTTGTCTCCTGGGGCAGGGGCTGTGCTCTCAACAATTATCCTGGTGTCTACGCCGATGTTGCTGTTCTTCGCACCTGGGTGTCCAACAATGCCAACTCCATCTAATTTATTTTGAAAAATAAATCATGATTTGAATACAACTTTTTTATTGTTCTAAATATTTATTTTAATCATATATTTTATACATAGGTAGTCGGACCAATATCTCGCATTTTATATAATCAGTTTTACAGACGTGAGAATATTCAATCACCAAAGTCAGTGCAATTAAATTTAAAAGAAGAAAGAAGAGCTATACACTAAATACAGATTCGATACCATTGCAGAGAATGTATGTCACAGGCAGAAGGAGACAACTTCAACCACATAAGGTCCTGAAGAACTAGATATTATGTACTTCTTCATCTTCCAGTTTGTTGTACTAATTACTTTCAAAATAAAGCCTTTCGTATAATTTGCCTCAATTATAATAAATATTATTAGCTCCGAAAATATAAATATGCCCTTGCAGAAATGTTTTTGCTACAAAATTTATTTTATATCCGATCGTTCCTATGGCAGCAATATAATATTATGGTCCAGTTTTTACAACTTATAGAAAAGAATACAAAGTGTAATAAAACTCGCAATGACTGAGTTTCCATGTAATATATTCATAAACAAAAATGTTTTTAATTTTCATCCAATCGTTCCGATGGCAGCTATGTGTTATAGTGGTTAAATTTTGATAAGACTTGGTCAGCTTGTACAAAACATAATGGAACCTTTCCAAATATCTTTAAAAAATCAATTTGTACTCCCTGTACCCATAAAATGGGTAAAAAGGGGGTATTGGATTTGTGCAAAAGTATGTAACAGGCAGAAGGAGACATCTCCGACCCTATAGTAGTATATATATTCTTGATCAGTATCAAAAGAGATTTCGATTTGGCCATGTCCGTCTGTCTGTCCGTCTGTCTGTCCGTATGTATGAACGCGTCGATCTCAGCAACTATAAGAACTAGAGACACCAAATTTGGAATGTTGGTTCGTGTATAGCGGGAGCAGGTCAAGCTTATTTTAGATTTGAGATATCTCCCCCCGTTTCCCCGCAATTCGATAAAACTGTTAGTTTTAAAACTATGTGGAAATTTTGTTGAGATTTTTACCACTTCTTGGATGGGAATGGGCGTGGCAAGTAACATTTTACTTGAATACGATTGAAATATAATAGCGCATAAGAAAATAATATCTAAACAAGGATAAACGTTGTAGGCCCTGACTACAGAATACTCTATTTGCAGTCTGGCATATTTTACTTATTTGTGGGGTCAGAAGTAAGAGTGAGAGGAAAATATTATAAGTCTGCACGTAAAATTTGGTGACTCTGTCAAATCAGCCATGGGGAATCAACAGTATTCTGTGTGCCAAATTTGGTGACTGTTGGTTAAGGTATATTCATTTGCTGTTGACCGGGTGATGGTCGCAAAGGTAATCTGTTTGTCAAATTAAGTGATTCTAGTTATAAAACTTACAGTTTTAGAAGGGTGTACTACAAATATGCAATACAATTTTTTGACCATAAGTATAATATGCCTTAAAATATGCTTCGTAGAAAGTTGATTATTAAATATTAATTATATTAATAATTACTATATTAATTAATGATAATGATATTAATGATATACTATATTTATATTTTCTTAATTTTGCTGCAAATACTCGCAGTACATATGTCGGAACTGGCCGGATCGAACCACTATATCATATAGCTGCCATAGGAATGATAGGTCAAAAACTATGTTTTAGTATGAACAATTTTTTGTTGTGTAAGATATCCTCAAAAAATTACCCAAGCCGAGTTTTTAGAGAGTTTATACAATCAGACCTAATTTGAAATCTGAAACTTGATCTGTGCATGGTATACAGGAACCTAGATTCCAAATTTGTTGTCTCTAGCTCTAATAGTTGCTGAGATCGACGCGTTCATAGACAGTCGGACATACGGACTGGGCCCAATCGACTCGGCTATTGATACTGATCAAGAGTATATATACTTTGCACAGATTTAATACTAACTTTTTACCAATTCTATGGCTACCTTTTGTATTGTGGAGTTGTCATGAAGCAATCAATCAATCCCTGCAATGGTATCGAATCCGTATCCGGTGTATAGCTCTTCTTTCTTCTTTTAAATTTAATTGCACTGACTTTGGTGATTGAATATTCTCACGTCTGTAAAACTGATTATATAAAATGCGAGATATTGGTCCGACTACCTATGTATAAAATATATGATGAAAATAAATATTTAGAACAATAAAAAGTTGTATTCAAATCATGATTTATTTTTCAAAATAAATTAGATGGAGTTGGCATTGTTGACCACCCAGGAGCGAAGAACAGCAACATCGGCGTAGACACCAGGATAATTGCTGAGGGCACAGCCCGTACCCCAGGAGACAACACCAGCAAGTACACCACCGGAAACCAATGGGCCACCAGAATCACCCTGGCAGGAATCCTTACCGGCAGCACGGGCGCAGATCATGGTATTACGGATCTTACCACCATAGCTGTAGGCAGAGGAAGCGCACATGGACTGGCTGACGATGTTCACGTTGACAAATTGCAATTGAGTAGGGATCGAGCTGGAGCCGGAGGACTGAGTTCCCCAGCCGGAGACTTGGGCAGAAACGCCGTTAGCGGGAGCATAGCTGGCCAGACCAATAGCCCTAATGGTGGAGCTGAAGGCCAGGTTGGAGCTCAGACGGATGACAGCAATATCGTTGACCATGGTGTTGGCATTGTATCCTTCGTGGTTCCTGAAGGTGGCAACCTTGCTGACAACGCCACCAGAGTTCCAGTAGCTGGAGCCGGCGCGAACCTGCAAGCTTGAGGCGGACACGGATTGCAGGCAGTGAGCAGCAGTCACAATGATTCTAGAATTGTAGATGGAACCACCGCAGGAGTGGCCGCCATTACGCTGGAGAGAGATTTGCCAGGGGAAGCTGCCAATGGAGGTGGGACTGCCGCCAACAATGCGTCCATCCAGTTGGGGCAGGAGACCCTCAGGAATAGCAGCTCCAAAGGCGCAGGCAATAACCGACAAGAAGATCACGAACTTGAACATGTTGTAACAATGTGGATCTAATCACTTTTTGATCGCGCTTATATAGCAATCTGAAGTGTATGTTATCAGCGTAATTTGACACTTATCTAAGCGCTTCGATTAGTTTCTCAAGAATAGGAAAAATATCCCGTGGGAGTCGTTACGTTGTTGACAATTGACAGCTCTTGAGATTTGCCTGTGACGTGTGCGCCACTTATCTGGGGCAATGCTACGAGTATCCTCACTTAACTATATAAAAAAACATGTTGAGGGTGTTGGTTGTTCTCTCCCTGGCCGCCTGCGCCTTGGGCGCTACCGTGTCAGAAGGTCTGCTGCCGCAATTGGATGGTCGCATTATTGGCGGCTATGAGACCAGCATCGATGATCATCCCTATCAAGTGTCGTTGCAGCGTTATGGATCTCACTTCTGCGGAGGTTCAATCTACTCGCACGACATTGTGATCACAGCCGCTCACTGCCTGCAGTCCATTAAGGCTTCTCAGCTAAAAGTGCGTGTTGGCACCACCTTCTGGCGTTCTGGTGGCAGCGTGCACAAGGTGCGTGCTTTCAAGAACCATGAGGGCTACAACCCCAGGACCATGATCAATGACATTGCGATTATTCGCATCGAATCATCGCTAAGCTTCCGCTCGACCATTAGAGAAATCGCCATTGCTGACACCAACCCCCGTAATGGCGCCGAGGCTGTTGTTTCCGGCTGGGGTGTGACCGAACCTGATACCAACAGCATTCCCGACCATCTTCTGGCCGTTAATGTGAGAATCGTTGATCGCGAGGAGTGCGCTTCCAAAACGTACAAGTATGGTAGAAAGATCAAGGACACGATGATTTGTGCTTATGCCGAGCACAAGGATGCCTGCCAGGGTGACTCCGGCGGTCCATTGGTCTCTGGCGGACGTCTCGTCGGTGTTGTCTCTTGGGGCTATGGCTGCGCTGACCCCAAATACCCAGGTGTCTACGCTGATGTCGCTCACTTCCATGAATGGATTGAGAGCACAGTTAACGAGGTCTAAGTCCTACCCCTAAAAGCGGTTCAATAAATTCTACTTAATGAAATTTTAACGACTTCATTTATCACTCGAAAAGGGTGTGATCCCTTATTACTGATAACAGCTCGGCTAGGGCACTATGTATAAAAGATCGCGTGAGGTGATATTACGTAAACATTTGGCAACTACGTTCGACATGTTTAAGTTCATTATTTGGTTGTCAGTAATTACCTACACTTTTGGTGCTGCAGTTCCGGAGGGTCTCTTGCCCCAACTAGATGGTCGCATAATTGGCGGTTCGGAAACCACCATCAATAGCTTTCCTTGGCAAGTCTCCCTGCAGCGCAATGGTGTACACTCCTGTGGCGGTTCAGTCATCTCTGCCAACATCATCGTCACTGCTGCTCACTGCCTGCAAGCCGTGTCTGTCTACATCTTAAAGGTTCGCGCTGGATCTACTTACTGGAGTGCTGGTGGCTCTCTAATCCAAGTAGCAGCGTTTAGAAACCATGAGGGCTATATGGCCAAAAGCATGGTCAACGATATTGCTGTCATCCGTCTAGGCTCTTCACTGTCCTTCAGCTCTAACATCAAGGCTATAGGCATGGCTTCATTCAATCCTGCCAATGGTGCTTCTGCTGCCGTCTCTGGCTGGGGTGCTCAGTCCACTGGATCCAGCTCTATTCCACACACCCTGTTGTTTGTGGACGTCAACATTGTTAGCCAGGCCAAGTGCGCGTCCTCCACCTACGGTTATGGTAGTCAGATAAAGAGCACCATGATCTGCGCCGCTGCCAGCGGCAAGGATGCCTGCCAGGGTGATTCTGGTGGCCCATTGGTCTCTGGCGGCGTGCTCGTTGGTGTTGTCTCCTGGGGCTATGGCTGTGCCTACAGCAATTATCCAGGTGTCTACGCCGATGTTGCTGTCCTCCGCTCCTGGGTAATCAGCGCTTCCTATTTAATTTAAACATATCGACCAGGACTAAGATATTATTATGATCATTACATACCAAATTTATAAATATAAATTTTAAGGCTACAAAATTATAATATTCCGGGTCACTTAACCGGGCAGTGAAATCCAATTTTTATCATAAGAAACCATCTGCCATAATCGCATTATGAATGGAGCATTGCGATTGTCTAACAGCTACAATCTAAGAGACATCCAAAGGAGATAAAACTATATCAATTCTATTCCAGTCAGCCACTTATGATTTTGCACACCCTCAAGTGGACTGAAGGTAAATAGCTGGTTTGCAACGCGTGTTGCCAAAAACCCTTCAACCTTCCAGATATCAAGAAATAATGTCCACCATTATGTGCTTTATTATCTTATCAATTTTGAGTGGAACACGCCTCAAATATCACAAGTTGTGACTAAATGACAAGTCGGATTTTCAAACGTTCTAATCAATGGTATTTCGACAGCTGATATAGAGCATGTGTTGGCTCTTGACTGGAGCGTCAGCATCGCCACATCAAGATTAATTTTCACAATTTTTTGAAAAAGAGTATATTGGGTTTATGAAATGTCTGTCTGTCCGTATGAACGCGATTTTTTTCCACACCCTTGAAGCTAGAGCAACCAAACTTGGTACACATGTTGGTGGTACCCTGAATTTATAAAGTGTCAAGATCGAACTCGCACCCCGCACACTACTGTAGACGCCCTGGACAATTGAGCAAGAAAAATTTTTGCCACACCTGTATAGGTAGCGGCTAATGTTGAGCTCCTTGACAGATCTGCATCAAACAAATTTCGCCAACCCCTCCCCCGCAAACGAACAAAATTTATATCTTCCACACCTGTACAGGTAGAAGCATCCAATTTAGCTCACATACCACTGTTGACTCCCTTCACAGATTTCACAAAAATAATTTTGGTCCTCCCATCCACTCCCCGCAAATGAACAAAATGTATCTCTCAAACACCTGTTCAGGTAGATTCACCAAATTCGAAATACAGATTACTGTGTTTTACTCTCTTTTCCACCCCACAAATAACCAAATTATACCGGACTTGAAACCGAGTATTCTGCCATCGGGTACGTCCGACTGCAATGTTCTTACTTGTTTTATTAATACAAATGAATGCGCTTTGATAAGTTTGCTTTTAATGAACTCCGAATAATTTAAGCTATCTTCAAGATTGTGAAAGATAATAGTTTTATGTGCGCAAAAAAATTTGGTAAAATTAAAAGGCACCTGAATATTAAACAAAGCGTCGGGTTAAATATAAATTTTATAATCAATATTACTGAATTCCTACTTGATTATCTAAATATATTGCATATAAACTAGCAGGTAATACCCCCCCTCCGCCGAAATATTTAGATTAAAGACATTATGTTGAATTTGAATACTTTCGTCAACCGTAAGAAATACATAAAAATAGCGTATCACAATTTCCCCCCTCGACGGGTTAGAATTTCCAAAAGTTTAGCCACCTGCAGAAGATTTGTTGGAGTTATGGCAATCACTGAAGCCAATCTAACTAAACAAAAATCTCACGTATTTGACTTTGACTCCCATTTTCCAAGCCTTTACTTAATTCAAGTGAAAACTTTTAAAATAATTATTTCCATTGCTTATTGCATTCTGTTTGCGTAAATTCCGTGCACTACGGAAATGTGCACTGCAGCCACCAAAAATTTAAAATAAATTTTTGGATCTTTTTGCACTTTTACGTTGTTATGCAGCAGCTGACGCATACCGAGATTTTCATACATTTCTCAAATACAAATTTCTTATACTTCGGGATGTATATTTAACCACAGTGACAGGTACTGTAAAAATATCAGGCGTCTAGCCTCTACCGTTTGGGCTGCTCAAATGTCGCCAGTCAGTCAGGATTTTAAGATGGCTCCAAAGGAAACATCCGCTTGACCTCCCGCTGGATATAGAAACCTAACCCGCCTTCCCCCATTATGCAAAACCCTTCCCCATGATGATAACTGAAATAACCAAATGTCAATGTAGTATTATAAAATTTAATTATTGCCCACTTACCGGGCATATCTTAAATAGAAACTTGATTTCGATGGTAAAAAAAGGCAGTCTGGTTAAACAGTTTTATATATAGATAGATGTTAAGTTGGTAACCCGAACATTGAAAACTCGAAAACTTCTGCACCGAATGAACTCACATTTTGACACAATATCTAAAATATCAAAATCTATTTACTGCGGACTGCAAGAAAACAGTTTTTACTCCCTGTACCCATAAAATGGGTAAAAAGGGGGTATTACATCTGTGTATGTAACAGACAGAAGGAGACATCTCCGACCATATAAAGTATATATATTCTTGGTCAGTATCAAAAGAGATTTCGATTTGGCCATGTCCGTCTGTCTGTCTGTCGGTCTGTCCGTATGAACGCGTCGATCTCAGCAACTACAAGAGCTAGAGACACCAAATTTGGAATGAAGGTTCCTGTATATCATACGCAGATCAAGTTTGTTTCATATATTTCAGATATCTCCCCCCTTCCCCCGCAAATCGATTAAAACCGGGGAAGAAGAAGCACAGCCAGCAATTAAAATGCCTCGCTTGCGCTGTCGCTTTTGCCGCCTGTGTGTGTGCGTCTTTGTGTATGTGTGTATGTATGTGTAAGTGGACGTAGATGTGATTGGATGTTTTAGACCTGGGTACAGGGAGTTTCGTAGTCGGGTATACTCGACTATAGCATTCTTACTTGTTTTTTCGTGTACGTGCTGTGTACCAGCTAGATTTACCCAGGACGGGAAATTAGAAAATCTAACCCCACGAGCGGAAAACTGTTGTATGCATCTTGAAAAATCTACTCCCCCGGTCATCACGGATGGGCTTAGGGTCAAATGTGTGAGAGAAGGTACTCGTTAGATTGGGTTCTATGTTCTTCATACCCTATGCAAAATATCACAAGGTACGGAAGGAGAAAATTGTGGTAAGCTATTTTTGTTTTTTTTTCCAGCCATGCAACCACAATGTGCCACAGCGAAGCGTGTCAGGGTACAGCTAGTATGAAATAAATCTGCACCAAATACACAAAAATATATTACACATTTTACTATCCACAAAAACTCAAGGTAAAAGTCATAATACCAATGGGTGTGTTTTTCAATATCTATGCCATTACTCCAAATTTCAGCTCAATAGATAATAATAGATAGTGCCAATATAACGTTCATAAAAAAATACGCCAGTAAAATACTTTGGAGCATTTACTTCCGAGATTTACCAAAAGTCAATAAATACGATTTCTGATTACGAATTGTGTCTTAGAAAGATAACAAACTGAACAAGGCACTACACTAAGCTAGTATATACTATGTATGCTAATGTCCGAAACAAAGCTATTACTTATAAATAATTCAGAGATATTTGATACTGTCAAAATGTTTATTTGACGGGCTCTTGGTATAAGTTCAAATTGAAGTTGAAGTCCCGCGAAATAATGCTATATATATGAGTACTTTGTGCTACTAGTTGTTAGTATTTGACAACATGCATCGACTGGTAGTAGCACTGTTGATCTGTTTGGGGGTTAGTGCCTGGGCAGGCCCTGTCAGCGTAGCACCCAATCCTTTTGAGCGTGAGGGTCGGATTGTGGGAGGAGAGGACACGACAATTGCGGCTCATCCCTACCAAGTTTCGCTTCAAAAGAAACGCGGATCCCACTTCTGTGGTGGCAGTTTGATAAGCCACAATATTGTGGTTACTGCAGCCCATTGTGTAATAGGCGTGAAACCCTCCAAAATATTCGTGCGTTTGGGCTCCACGCTCTATAATGAAGGCGGCGTGCTAGTGGAAGTCGAGAAATTAATCTACCACGAGGACTACGATACCAAGACCTTAAGGTACGATGTGGGTCTGCTCAAGCTGGCCGAGAGCGTGGCCGAAACTACAGATATACGTTACATAGAGCTTGCCAAAGTAACGCCACCGACTGGCACAGCTGCTGTGGTCACGGGCTGGGGATCCAAGTGTCACCTTTGGTGTATGTCGCTCCCCAAAATACTCCAGGCTGTTATTGTTTACATTGTGGATTGGAAAGAGTGTGGCTCTGAAAAGTACAAATACGGTGATATTATCTTGGACACAATGGTCTGTGCCTATGAGAAGAAGAAGGATGCCTGCCAGGGCGACTCCGGTGGTCCACTGGTGGCCGATGATTTGCTGGTGGGCATTGTTTCATGGGGCTATGGTTGTGCCTCCAATCTGCTGCCTGGTGTCTATACAGATGTGGCTTTCGTACGCGATTGGGTCTTGCAAACCGCAAAAACTTTGTAGATGCAAAATACATTTAAGTAAAATATGGAAATAAATAACACTACGTACGCAGGCTGTGGCTTTTGTAACCAAGCTGTAGATTTTGTCTGATCAAAAAAATAGAATTTTTGAAAACAACGGATTGCAAACATTCTATCTACATATGCATATAAAAGAAGAAATGGGGGTCATGGTTAAAAGTGTGAAAATATGTTTTCGTTAGATAGACGTCAAAGTTATTTTCTTTGCCCACACAAAAAATATTAGGCATATGGCTCAACGACTTAGAAAAATCTAACTCCACTGGCGGTACAATTCAGGTAACCTAAATACAATTTTTATAATTGATTAATTAATTTAATGAAAATACTTCTCTGGTCAACGCTCGGGTTCTTCTTCCCTCTCTCGCTGCATTACTGAATCTTCTTTTGTGAATAACTTCCGTGTTTATTTTTTGATCTACTTGAAATTCGGACAGTAGATTAAGAGAGACTAAGGTATTGTACATGCGAAATCTTAAAGCTATATCTTGAAAATTGTTACTGTAAAACGGTTTTAATCGATTTGCGGGGGAACGGGAGGAGATATCTGAAATATGAAACAAACTTGATCTGCGTATGGTATACAGGAACCTACATTCCAAATTTTGTGTCTCTAGCTCTTGTAGTTGCTGAGATCGACGCGTTCATACGGACAGACGGACATGGCCAAATCGAAATCTCTTTTGATACTGATCAAGAATATATATACTTTATAGGGTCGGAGATGTCTCCTTCTGTCTGTTACATACATTTGCACAGATGTAATACCCCCTTTTTACCCATTTTATGGGTACAGGGAGTAAAAACTATCGGACCATAATTTTGCTTATTCTTTTTATATATAAAAGGTATTCAAATGTTTGGCACTCTTAATAATGCGTTTTACAGTCGCCACACTGGTATTCTTCCTTGATTTCGACGTGATGAATTTGATGTAGTTCTAATGCTAAGTTGCCTAAGTCGCTTTAGCTATTTCACAGTGACTTAGACCAGATTCAAAATATCCTTTTATTTCGCATTTTTGAAAATCTGGTAATTGAGTACCGCGGACCATTTTACAAAAAAATAGCTGTGATTACTCTGAATTAATAAACTCAAGTGAATTGACGTCGTTAAATTATCTCTGTCGATCACAAAGTCAAGTCAAGGTTCTTGAACCTATTCAGTTGAGCCAAAATAAAGAGGCCATTTTTGTTACGTTTTGGAAAACAAAATTAAATACTTATTTGTACCTGTGTTAGAGACCGTATAGTTTTGTTTCTTATTAAGAACTGAATATCTTCTATCTATGTGTATAAAAGAGTTCGTGCTGACTGACTGACTGACTGATTGTCAATCATCGCACAGCCCAAACCGTAAGAGCTAGGATGCTGAAGTTTTCATGGTAGGTTCCATCTGAGATGAAAGTGCACGCTAAGACGGGATTTCAAACTCATTTTCAAAGATCTACACATTTATTTGACACATATTTCACCGATTTTGATAAATCCACCACCCTGGGCGGAAAGTGGGGGTCTCAAGGTTGTATGAGCAAAGGTCTAATTTTAGTCAAAGCTCTTTACGTAAAATAATTCGACCCGTATATCAGCGACTTTGGGAAATTCAGCCCTATGGTTGGAAAATTGGTGGAAAACTCTGGCATTCGACATTTTTAATTTTCATGCGATTGGCTTCAAATTCATTTTCATTGTTATATAGGTAAACTTAATAGGCGCGGTGGTCAAAGATTTTGGAAAATCTATCTCCAAAGTCGGAAAATTCGAAGAAAACTGTTGTATGCAACTTTTTTTGATTATCGTCCGATTGGCTTCAAACTCATTTGCAAAGCTCTACACATTAAATAATTCGACACGGTATCATCGATTTTAGAAATTTCAGCCCCATTGTCGGAAAATTAGCGGAAAACTCTGGCATTCGACATTTTTAATTTTCATGCGAGTGACTTCAAACTCATTTTCAAGGTTCTACACAAACTCATAATAGGCGCGGTGCCCAAAGTTTTTGGAAAATCGACCCCCAAGTTCGGAAAATTCGCGGAAAACGGTTGTATGCAACTTTTTTGATTATCGTGCGATTGACTTCAAACTCATTTTCAAACATTTCTGTTTATCATCCAAGTATTTTGAAACTAATTTTCCAAGCACCTCACATTAAATAATTCGACACATGTGCTACCGGTTTTGAAAAATGCACGCCCACGGCGTGAAGTCTGAATTCAGCTTCATAATAATTTCCAAAAATTTTTGATGCAGATTTGTCCAGAATGTCAACATTAGTATGTATGCCAAATTTGGTGACTGTACCTGTACAGGTTTGGGAGATATAGATTTTTCTCATTTGCTGGGGAGGGGGTGGGAGGGTCAAAATTTTTTTGATGCAGATTTGTCCAGAATGTTAACATTAGTCTGTGTGCCAAATTTGGTGACTCTACCTGTAAAGGTGTGAGAGATATAAATTTTTCTCCTTTGCAGATTTATCCAGGTGGTCAACAGTCTGTATGCCAAATTAGGTAACTCTATCTTTGAAACTGTAGGAGATATAGCCCTTGAAAAACGTGTTTTGGGGATATCATATGCCGATTTGTGGGGGTGGGGGTGGGGAAGTCAAAATTTTTTTGATGCAGATCTGTCGGGAATTTCAACATTAGTCTGTATGCCAAATTTGGTGACTATAGCCTTAAAATTGGGAAAGGTACAGGTTTTCCCCAAATTGCGGGGGAGGGGTGGGGGTGGTGGGTCAATCTCGACACTTCATAAATTGACGGTATACACCAACAGGTGTACCAAGTTTGGTTGCTCCAGCTCAAAGATAAAGGCAAAAAAATTGCGTTCATAAGGACAGACGGGCAGACGGACATTTCGCAAACCCAATATACTTTTTTCCCTTCGGGAACATAGTATAAAAACCTCGGTACTTTGCGAGCAATACAACGGGCGGAAAATAGTTGGAAAGCTTTAGTTTTTAGTTTTTTAGATCCCTACCCCCATGGGAGGGAAAACTATGATACGTTATTTATACGGTTGACGAAAGCAGTCAAATTCAACATTATGCATTTTATTTTAAATATTTCGCCGGGCAACGCTGGCGTTTTACCAGCTAGTATATACATATAAAACAAACTCACAAAAATCGTTTTATAGTTGGTTTTTTTTCAAATGTAGATAATTACGGTACAAAGGTAAAAGGCTAAAAAAAATTTTAAATCCATTCCTAAGCTTTTCCTTTTCAATATGTTTGTACATTAAAATTAGTAAAATATAAAAATAAATTCAGTTTAGAGCTAGAGCTTACAGTATACAGTTCAGTTTTGAATTTTTGATAATCGAATCGAATTTAGCGGAGTGTAGTATTGTAATTTTGTCTTGAAATGTGTAATGGACTGAAGGAGACGTTTCCGAACCAACAAAGTATATATATTCTAATTCAGCATGAATAGCTATCGTAATGAAACTTGGCGCAGACCGTTCTTTTTGCTGCAGGCAGTACATATGTATGTCGGAACCGGTCGGATCGGACCACTATAACATATAGCTGCTATAGGAATGTTCGGTCGACAACTATGATTTTGTATTAAAACTTTTTTGTTTATTAAGGTATCCTTACCAAACTTTCTCAAACAGAGTCTCTAGAGAGTTTTCACAATCTGACCAAATTTTGTCAAAATCAGACCACTAAATCTATATCAAAATTTTTGTTTATATGAGAGTTTTATTATACTTCAAATTGTTTCCTATAATTTGATCAAAATCGGACCACATGGGTCCCATAGACAAAATTAAGTTTTCTATAAAAAAACATTGCTGCTATGGTATATAGCTTCGGCACTCCGAAGATAGCCGTTCTTTCTTGTTTTCTTATCATTTTGTATTTCTCAATACTTCGAACAAATTGTTTGGCATCTTTTGAAATTGCTTAAAGTTAATTCGAAGTGGTGCATTTCTTGTGGTGTTTTATATTTGTGTGCGTATTGAAATTATAATTATTTATTTCATTTTAAGAATTATGCCGAAAAAAATGTTGTCTAGGTCAAAAAGCTACTGATGCCAGGAGCCAGCAGCATAGCAGAGCAGAAGAAACTGATGTAGAGCGCACACAGCGACGTTTTCGGTTACGAGAAGCAAGGATCACGGATAATTACGCACGTATAAATTTCAATCGTGCTGCATTCAACTATTGTATGATAATCAAGTGGAGTATCAATGATCGAAGTTTATGAACATTGCAAGGCACTTAAATTTAGCACTGAAACATTAGGACTGTGCTGTGCAAATGGAAAAATCAAATTGCCGGCATTGAATTGTCCACCAGAACCACTGCGTTCCGTGGTTTCTGGAACGTCCCCAGAATCAAAGCATTTCTTGAATATTCAGGCATACAATTCATGTTTTCAAATGACTGCGTTTATTGCAACAAATATTGTCAAGGATAATTTCATAAAAGCATTTAAGGTAATTGAGGAAATAAACAACAGTTTTAATGATTACAAGAATTTTAACTTGGCATCTTTTAATATCCAGATTCAAGGTCAGGTGTACCACAGAGTCGGATCGTTATTGCCATTTGCAGATAGCTCACATCAGTTTTTGCAAATTTGTTTTCTTGGAAATTAATCAACGTTGTTCTATTTCTCTGACTTTGTTTAAAACGGCATTAGACCGAATGCTTTCGGATAATGATAGAATTGTCATAAGATCTGAAGAACCGCCCGCAGGACAGCACGCCAGAAGATACAATATACCAATTTAGTTTGACGGTTATAGTCAACATATTCAGTTGAGCGCCTATGCAGTTGCTCCGGTGTGCCGCGTCTTAGGCGGTACCCGAATTGAAACTTTGGCATTGTTTCTTTAACGGCCGTCGTTTCCAGGAGCCTACGTAGAATACATCGCTCATATATTTTACCAAAAGCTGGAAGTAAGCTTATCGGGCGGTAGGAGTCCAGATCGTACGCTGGCTTTCCATTCTTGTGGAGCATAATTATGTTGGCCTTCTTCCAGGCCATGGGAAAATATCCCAGTCGCAGAGCCGAGCTGTATATTAATACGAGAAACAATAAAGCCCTGTGAGGGAGCAATTTGATAGACCGGTTGTCAACTTGATCCTCTCTAGGAGCCTTACTGTTCTTGAGTGTCTTGATCTCCTTCTTGACCTCCCTCAGTGTAATTGGAGCGACAGGAAGTGACATTTGGAAAGGAGCATCTAAGGAATCATGGACAATCTGTATCCTGTGTTAGGAAGCCGTCTCGAAGGGCTTGAACCTAGCCTCAAGGCTAGTTGCGAACGATTCGGCTCTGTCCTGGGCTGATCTTGCCAATGAGCCGTCAGAATTTAGCACCGGGAACTTCGGCGCGACTTGCCTTTTTGTATCGCCTTGTTAACTTCCATAAGGCAAATTTGGAGCTTTCATCAGCTGTGGCCTCTTCCAGCATGGCATCAGTGGCTTCCTTTTTAAGGAAGGCTAGCTCCCTCTTCACCCTATTGAATATCCTCCTGTATATCCTGTCAATGGCTGGATCATTGGTCCTAATGTATTCCGTCTTAGCCTCTTTTTCAGAGCCAGAAGGCCTTCAGCTGCTGGGGAAAGGAAAGAAAGAAGGCTATTAGATAGATTGATGATTGATGATTATATAATATGCTAAGCTGTACAGAGACTCGCTTTGGGTAAGTTTAGTGAGGATATCTTCATTGGATAAAAAGTTTTTCATTCAAAAACCTAGTTGGGGACCGATCGTTCCTATGGCAGCTAAGTATATGCTATGGCGATCCAATCCGGTCAGTTCCTATATACTATGTACTGCCGGCAGTAAAAACAAGTAGGAATGATACAGTCGAGTATACCCGACTACAAAACTCCCTGTACCCAGGTCAAAAACAAGTATGAATGCTATAGTCGAGTATACCCGACTACGAAACTCCCTGTACCCAGGTCTAAAACATTCAATCACATCTACGTCCACTTACACATACACACACACATACACACCAAGACGCACGCACACAGGCGGCAAAAGCGACAGCGCAAGCGAGGCATTTCAATTGGTGGATGTGCTTCTTCTTCCCCCTCTCGCTGCATTACTGAATCTTCTTTCGTGAATAACTTCCGTGTTTATTATCCGATCGACTGAAATTTGCACAGTAGATTGAGAGAGACTAATGTATCGTACATGCCAAATCTTAAAGCTATATCCTTAAAATTGTTACTGTAAAACGGTTTTTATCGATTTGCGGGGGAACGGGGGGAGATATCTGAAATATGAAACAAACTTGATCTGCGTATGGTATACAGAAAACTATATACCAAATTTGGTGTCTCTAGCTCTTGTAGTTGCTGAGATCGACGCGTTCATACGGACAGACGGACAGACAGACGGACATGGCCAAATCGAAATCTCTTTTGATACTGATCAAGAATATATATACTTTATAGGGTCGGAGATGTCTCCTTCTGCCTGTTACATACATTTGCACAGATGTAATACCCCATTTTACCCATTTTATGGGTACTGGGAGTAAAAAATTACCGATCGCATCTTCGTAAACTTACACATACACACACACACATACATAAGGACGCACACACACAAGCGACAGCGCAAGCGACACATTTTAAGTGGTGCCTGTGCTTCTTCTTCCCCCCTCTCGCTGCATTACTGAATCTTCTTTTGTGAGTAACTTCCGTGTTTAATATCCGATCGACTTCAAATTTGCACAGTAGATTAAGAGAGACTAATGTATTGTACACTGCCAAATCTTAATCTAGCTATATCCTTAAAATTGTTACTGTAAAACGGTTTTAATCGATTTGCGGGGGAGCGGGAGGAGATATCTGAAATATGGAGATGTCTCCTTCTTCCTGTTACATACATTTTGTACCCCTTTTTTAACTATTTTATGGGTACAGGGAGTAAAAGGATCTCTGCCAAGTTTCATCACGATAGCTTGGAAACTGAGAAACTGGTTTGCATAGAAACAGACGGACATATATCGACTCGGATATTGATGCTGATTAAGAATATATATACTTTGTGGGGTATGAAAGTTTTCTTTCATGCGTTACACAGTTCTTGACAAAATTATAATACCCTCTGCAAGGGTGTACAAATTGTGATTTTTTGTCACGCACTTATAATCATTAGATTAGCGTAGATCGTAGTGGTAGTAGACGTATCTGACTGGTATAAAAGTTCCATGTATTCTCAAAACGAACGCAGTGTACTTGCAATATGTTCAAGTTCGTGATCTTGTTGTCGGTTGTAGTCTGCGCCCTTGGAATAACTATCCCTGAGGGGCTTCTGCCCCAACGGACGCTTTGTGGTGGCTATCCCACCACAATCACCAGCCCCTGGCAAATCTCCCTCCAGCGTAATGGCGTCCACTCCTGCGGTGGTTCCATCTACAATAACAGAATCATTGTGACTGCTGCTCACTGCCTGCAAACCGTGTCCGCCTCAGTCTTGAAAGTTCGCGCCGGCTCTCCCTATTGGAACTCTGGCGGTAGTCTGTACGGAGTTTCCTCTTTCAAGAACCACGAAGGATACAATGCCAACACCATGGTCAACGATATTGCTGTCATCCGTCTGAGCTCCACCCTGTCCTTCAGCTCCACCATTAATGCTATCGGTCTGGCCAGCTCTACTCCCGTTAGCGGTGCTTCTGCAGTCGTCACCGGATGGGGAACTCTGACCTCTGGCTCCAACTTGTCCCGCACTGAGCTACAGAGCGTAGACGTAAAAATCATCAGCTCTTCCCAGTGTGCATCCTCAGCTTACGGTTATGGTAGCCTGATAAGCGACACTATGTTCTGCGCCGCTGCCCTTAACAAGGATGCCTGCCAGGGTGATTCTGGTGGCCCATTGGTTTCCGATAATGTGCTTGTTGGTGTTGTCTCCTGGGGTATTGGCTGTGCCCTCAGCAATTATCCTGGTGTCTACTCCAATGTCGCTGCCCTTAGAGGTTGGGTGGAGAGCAGCGCCGATACCATCTAAAAAGTTGCTAAATAAATCATGACTTGAATATAAAATGTGATCAACTTTCATTGCAAGACCTTCGGTGGTTTCTCTGTTTTCAAATAAATTAGGTTTCTGCAATGTCGGCCTGTCTGATTGTCTATCCGTTTGAACGTAATTTTTCCCACACCCTTGAAGCTACAGCAACCAAACTTGATACAAATGTTGAGGTATACCCTCAGCTTATACTGTCGAGATCGCCACCCCACTCCTCTTCCTCAGCAAATCTATGCCAAAACAAGTAAGAATGCTATAGTCGAGTATACCCGACTACGAAACTCCCTGTACCCAGGTCTAAAACATTCAATCACATCTACGTCCACTTACACATACACACACACATACACAAAGACGCACACACACAGGCGGCAAGCGACAGCGCAAGCGAGGCAATTTAATTGCTGGCTGTGCTTCTTCTTCCCCCATCTCGCTGCATTACTGAATCTTCTTTCGTGAATAACTTCCGTATTAATTATCCAATCGACTTAAAATTTGGGCAGTATATTAAGAGAGACTAAAGTATTGTACATGCAGAATCTTAAAGCTATATCTTGAAAATTGTTACTGTAAAACGGCTTTAATCGATTTGCGGGGGAACAGGGGGAGGTATCTGAAATATGATACAAACTTGATCTGCGTATGGAACCTACATTCAAAATTTGGTGTCTCTAGCTCTTGTAGTTGCTGAGATCGACGCGTTCATACGGACAGACGGACAGACAGACGGACATGGCAAAATTGAAATCTCTTTTGATACTGATCAAGAATATATACTTTATAGGGTCGGAGATGTCTTCTTCTGCCTGTTACATACACTTGCACAGATTTAGTAGCCCCTTTTTACCCATTTTATGGGTACAGGGAGTAAAAATAATGAAATTTAAATTTTGAAAAACTTAAATTGCTCTAAAACTGAATGAGTACCTTGCATAGAAACATACATGTATAGTATATGTATATCCTACTTTCCTTGAATTTTAATTAATTAATTAATTAAGGGGATGTATATGATGCAATGTCGTTGAATTATACACTTTAAGACTGCATAGTTGTAGTTTGATTCAATTTCCGTTTCAACATTGTGTATTATAGTTGCATACTTTTTGGCTTCGATTCCACAGCCATCAGGTCTACCTCTCTTGAGGCCATTTCATTCAATTACAAGAACTAGCTTATCGAAAATTTGATTTTGAGGGAACATCCACACAACATATTTTGTATTGAATCAATGACTAATAGAATTTTATTATCACCATGGTTAATACTTTCCTTACAAAATGCGAATACTCCGCTATCGTTCGCCTTATCTGACAATTTATAGAACCATTTATTGCGTGGCTAACCGTATTGCTGATACCGCCAAAAGGTTCTTAGACTCTGCGACTTCAGTATATACTTATTTATATGTCCAGTTAGTCTACAACCAAACATTGAGATGGATAACGCTTTGCTCGCGATCGTCCTCGCTTTGCTGCTGGCTGTCAGCTGCAGTTGCCACAAGGACTTGGAAACCCGCATAGTCGGAGGCGAAGTCATCTCTGCGTATTACCTGCCCTACCAGGTATCCGTGCGCCGGCGGACCGGCCCCAGCAGCGCGTATGCCCAAACCTGTGGAGGAAGCTTACTGGATGAACGGACCATTGTGACGGCGGCCCATTGTGTGTACAATAGGATGGCGGAGAATTTTCTGGTGGTGGCTGGTTCTGAAGTTCGAGCTGGCATGGATGGTGGAGTGGTGGCACGCGTGGAGAAACTGGTGCCCCATGAGTTGTACAATGCAAGCATAACGGATAATGATATTGCTCTGATATTTGTCTCGCCGCCATTTCCAGTGGGCTCACACCTGAAGATTGGCACCATTGAACTGGCCAAGGAGCAGCCTGCGGCGGGCACAGTTGCCACTGTTTCTGGCTGGGGAACTACCGCAGAGGGTGGACTATCTTCGACGAGGCTGCAGCAGGTGCAAGTACCGCTGGTGGACAGCGCCGAGTGCCAACAAGCCTACGATTGGAGACCCATCACCGATGCCATGATCTGCGCTGCAGCGCCGGGCGGCGGCAAGGATGCCTGCCAGGGTGACTCTGGCGGACCGTTGGTAGTCGGCAATGAGCTCATAGGCATCGTTTCCTGGGGCGAAGGCTGTGCACGTGCCGATTACCCCGGCGTTTATGCCTCCGTGCCGCATTTTCAGAACTGGATTGCCGAGCAGCGCGCGGCATTCGCACAGCCGTTATGATCCAGCGGTCCAACTGATTACAGGAGACCATAAAAGCAGGCTATAGCATTATCGCTCTGTAGTATGACCAACTAAATGTATCCAGTAAAAATTTATTGCCAAGACAATGTTCTAATCGTCGATGACCGTCGATAAGTGGCTTTACAATCCGTCGATTAGGTTCTTTTCTTTCAGTCTTTTAGCTATTGTTCAACATGACACACGCGCTGCTGTTGCCGCTCAGCCTCTGCCTCTGCCTCAGCCTCTTGGCCTGTAGTTGGGCTTTTCCTGCCCAGGACTTAAGCTCCCCCAACGGCCGCATTGTGGGCGGCCACGAGACGGACGTGGCCCGGTATCCGCACCAAATCTCACTGCGGCGCAAGGCCATCATCTCACCAAAGAATCCCTTCTCGCACATCTGCGGCGGGTCGATCATTGCTGCGGATGTCATCGCAACAGCAGCACATTGCATTATTGGTTCGATACCCAGTCAGTATAAGGTAGTGGCAGGCACCAGTAG
The DNA here is from genome assembly GCA_035043065.1 of Hirtodrosophila confusa. Taxonomy (NCBI): domain Eukaryota; kingdom Metazoa; phylum Arthropoda; class Insecta; order Diptera; family Drosophilidae; genus Hirtodrosophila; species Hirtodrosophila confusa. Next base: position 64,001 of record JAWNNI010000052.1, read on the forward strand.
ACGCAATGGCAACGACGGCACAATTGTCTCCGTCTCCGAAATCATCATGCATGAAAAGTACAACCCGAACACGTATGATAATGATATTGCCCTGCTGCTTTTGAGTTCACCGCTCCCCCTGAATAACTTTACCATGAAGGCCATTGAGCTGGCCAGCAAGGAGCCAACACCAGGTGCGATTAGCACCATCAGCGGCTGGGGCACTACTAGTTTCGGAGGCAATGCTTCCGATCATTTGGTGGCTGCCGATGTTCCGATCGTCAGCAACGAGATCTGTGACCAGGATTACGGCGGCAATCGCATCACAGCCTCGATGCTGTGTGCTGGTGTCCGTGGCGAGGGAGGTAAGGATGCCTGCCAAGGTGACTCTGGAGGTCCACTAATCGTGGGCAACCAGCTGCATGGCATTGTCTCCTGGGGCTTCAAATGTGCCGAGCCCACCCACCCGGGTGTCTATGCCAAGGTCTCGTATCTGCTGGAGTGGATCAAGTCCAAGGTGCAGCTGACATAGGAAGTGCCAAAAACAAACCTCCAGGAGGCAGAGCCAAAATGAATTGTGTATCCAATTGTGTCACATGTCTTAATAAATTGGTAATTGGCGCCCATTTAGTTGCGTTCTGATTTATTACTCTGTCTTATCACCTAGATTACCGGTGGGCTTATCCGACATGGGTTGTTCTTGTGTAAGGCCACGATTGACTGAATTTAGATTATTGGCGTAGACTTATAAGATTAGCTATATGGAAAACCCTAACTAAATAACTATCTGGCACACATATCGCAATACCCAAAAGTATGCACTGAAAACTGAAAAATTTCACCAAAGTTTATACGTATGTTTATTTCGCGATTTGCAACCAAAAAATATTAAGGCCTGTTTAAACTGTTATATTCGGTAATTACAAAGCCAATGAGAATGCCAAAATCTATATTGCGTTATTAAATATAAATATTATTTTATATCAATTGTCCAATATAGCCATTGCTTTGAACATGCACTTGTCTGTTTCCTCAGCCTGATTCGTCTTACGTTTCGGTTTTTTAGCTGGTGGGGTTGATTTAATATTACCCATGGTCTGCAAAAGTTTCTGATCAGCAGGATGCCAGACAAAAATGTTCGGCAAAAAGCTGCCAGATGTACTTTTTTGTTTTTATACTCTGTTTCCGAAGGGAAAAGACCATATTGAGTTTGCGAAATGCCCGTATGAACGCAATTTTTTTCGATACCCTTGAAGCTAACAACCAAACTTAGTACACAGACTAATGCTAAGCACCTTTGGAGATCTGCACAAAAAACAAGTAAGAATGCTATAGTCGAGTATACCCGACTATTAAACTCCCTGTACCCAGGTCTAAAACATCCAATCACATCTACGTCCACTTACTCATACACACACACATACAAAGACGCGCACACACAGGCGGCAAAAGCGACAGCGCAAGCGAGGCATTTTAAATGGTGGCTGTGCTTCTTCTTCCCCCTCTCGCTGCATTACTGAATTTTCTTTCGTGAATAACTTCCGTGTTTATTATCCAATCGACTTGAAATTTGGACAGTAGATTAAGAGACACTAAAGTATTGTACATGCCAAATCTATATATATCTATATATATATATCTTGAAAATTGTTACTGTAAAACGGTTTTTATCGATTTGCGGGGGAACGGGGGAGATATCTGAAATATGAAACAAACTTGATCTGCGTATGATATACAGGTACCTACATTTTAAATTTGGTGTCTCTAGCTCTTATAGTTGCTGAGATCGACGCGTTCATACAGACGGACAGACGGCCAGACGGACAGACAGACGGACATGGCCAAATCGAAATCTCTTTTGATACTGATCAAGAATATATATACTTTATAGGGTCGGAGATGTCTCGTTCTGCCTGTTACATACATTTGTACAGCTTTAGTACCCCCTTTTAACCCATTTTATGGGTACAGGGAGTAAAAATGGCTCTCGTAATGTAGATTCGATATCTTTATAGTTAGCGATATCAGGGCTATCCAATCGCTTCATAAGCGTATTGGCGAAATAAAGACGCATATACATTTGTACCTACGATCGAGTTACTTTAGTTAGTATTGTCGAAATAAAGACGCATATACATTGTGCCTACGATCGCGTTACTCTATTGGTGCCTAAGTAGTATAAAAACCAACAGATATGGCTGCGGCTGTCAACTTATTGGTCCTATTGCTCAGTTTCTATGAAGTGACGGGAAATAGCCGCATAATAGGCGGGCAGGATAGCGATATTCAGCATGCACCCTACCATGTATCCCTCAGGTATAAAGTAAATGCCACAGCACCCCACATTCAACGTTGTGCTGGTACCATCTACACTTCGCGAGTGATTCTGACCACGGCGATGTGTATCCAGGATCTTGACATACAAAGACTGCAAATTGTAGCAGGTGACCATTATCGCACTGGCAGTAAAGGCAGAGTGTATCGTGTAGAGCGGATTATAACCCAAACCGATTTTGACAAGTGGTTCATGGATAACGACCTGGCCTTAGTGCTGCTTGAGCACGAGCTGAACCTCAAGGGTCTTGATATAGCAACCATACCAATTGCCCAAGAGCAACCCGCTACCGGCAGCTTAGCAACCATTGTTGGCTGGGGAGCAACGTTAGAATCGGAAGCGGCGGAAACATTGCAGTTGGGCCAAGTGACGCTAGTGGATGTAGCCAAGTGTCGTATATCCTATGGACAGGGTCGCATAACTGAGGCCATGTTGTGTGCGGGCAGCTACAATGGTAATCAAGTGATCGATGCCTGTCGAGGAGATGCGGGTGGTGCTCTTGTGGTTAATGGCGCTGCTGTGGGCTTGGTATCCTGGGGCAGTGGTTGTGGGTGTGCTGACTTCCCTGGTGTCTACACGAATTTGATTTATCTTAAAAACTGGATAGAGGCACAAGTGGCGATGGTACAATAAATCAACGTCCGAGAAATCAGAGAGGGTCGCTTAAATAAAAAAAATGTTAACCTAATTAATAAATATGAGAGTACGTAACCCAAGAAATGTTTTTATATTACCTAAAATTAACGTTACTTATCGTGGAACGTAACGTAACGGAGTTCAGCATATCGCAAGAAGTTCCTCCATTCACTTGCATTTGATATTGAAGCTTTGTTATCAGGCGGACCCTGTACACCTACAGGCCTATCTGAAACAAGCGCAATTAAGATAATCTCCGCAAATACCGCTGGAAAACTGCAAAGTGTCAAAAACACATAATTTTTAATCAGTTTGATATGAGCTATTCGCTTGTGCAGATACTAAACATGGGTATCCTTCGGTTCAGCCTGATTCTACTGTTGACAGTGGTGGTCTCTACTTCGGGCCGTGAGATTCGGCCTGAGGCTCGCATTATCAATGGCTCCAAGGTGGACATAGCGCGGCATCCGTACTGCGTTTCACTGCGGTATCGTCGTAGTAATGAATCTGGTTACATGCACGAATGTGCCGGTGTGATCTACTCGGATCGTGCCGTATTGACAGCCGCTCAGTGTCTGGCCAATCTACCTGAGGGCACCAAATTGATGGTGGTTGGCGGTGCCAATACGCGTAACGGAAGCGATGGATTGGTCTATCCCGTCTCGAATTGGACGATCCATCCACAGTTTAGCTACCTTACCGCTGACTATGACATTGGAGTGGTCATTCTGGATACCGCCTTCGATCTTGAGTACTACGGCATGCGGCCAATTCGAATGCGCCCTGAACGCCCCGCCCCTGGACGCGATGGCATTGTGGTTGGCTGGGGATATCTCCAGGAGTGGGGTCCTTCTAGTCATAATCTGGAGCAGGTGCATGTGCCTATCGTTAGCTCGGATCAGTGTAATAAAATCTACGGTAAGAATGAGGTAACTGACCGCATGATCTGCGCTGGTGACGTTGCCGAAGGTGGTCGCGATGCGTGTCAAGGAGATACTGGAGGTCCGTTGATCATAGACGAGCAACTGGTGGGTCTAGTCTCCTGGGGTCGTGGCTGTGGCCGGCCTGGCTATCCCACTGTTTATACGTACGTCGCTAGTTTGAAGTCATGGATCGATGGAATACTGGAGGCCGTGCTATAAAATTTCAACAAGGCATGCGCTGATAGGCGCTATCACTAAGTGGTTGTTCACGATAGTTATTTGGCTTGTGTCACCAAATTATTGCTTATTTAATAATAAAACTAACAATTTGATAATTGACGGTAACATAGTTGCTCGGTCTCATGAATGGCTTAAGGGAAAATTAATGTTGGCAACGTTAGGTAGGTTAGGTTAGGTGTTGGCATCGAGGGTTGGGAATGGGTATTTAATTATCTAACCCAAGCATTCATCCGGATCGACATCGTCATACTGCCAATGTCACTATCAAGAGAAAAGTGATCTTCGGGGCAGTCCCAAATTATTCGCTCACACTCGTCTTGAGAAACAGTTGTGCCAATTTGCGACTGTATTTCAATGACTGGCTGCTATGAAACGTTGAACGAAGAAGCAGTTAGACTATCGATAAAGCAGTTTGTGTGATTATTAAATAACCGTCGATAACCGCGTCATTCAAACAGCCCACAGATAATGGATCATTCAATTCTTTAACGACTCTTGGATTATTTTCAGACCTGTTATTATATAATTTGGTCATATTATTAAAACCACCAATCTACGATTAGACCATGAGTAATTTATTGTATTTACTAGCTCTCTGATTACACCAGAGTCGCAAATCTATAGAAAATCAATGCTGCCAACTTTGGCATTGGCGTCACGAGTTTTTAGTATCCAATCCCTCACGTCAGGCACCGACGCATAAACGCCTGGATATTTGGGGCGTGCACATCCTGTGCCCCAGGAAACAATGCCCAGCAGCTCGTTGTTGTAGATCAAAGGACCGCCAGAGTCACCCTGGCAAGCATCTTTACCGCCGCCCTCGACGGCTGCGCACAACATACGACCGGTTAGCATAACTCTGTAGGCGTTCTTGCATTCGCTATTCTCAACCACATTGACTTCAACTTGCTGGAGTACGTTTGGTATTTGTCCGCCCTCCGTAGTAACACCCCAGCCTGTCACTGTGACGGGCGTGCCGTGCGGTGGACGTTCAGTAGCTAGCGCAATGGGTTGCACAGAATCGTTGAACTCGAAATCACCATCCAGCACTAGAACGGCGGCATCATAGTCATTGTTAATGGTCTTATAGTTGTCGTGAATGATGAATTCGCGAACTGGAAGTTCTTGACTCTTTGGATAGAGGGTAGTGGAACCAGCAGCGATCGTGAGGTTCGCTACACTAGTCAATGTGTTTACACAATGGGCTGCGCTAACAATGATGTTGCTGGCAATGATGGTGCCACCACATCTATGATTTCCCCTGTAACGCATGGAAATCTGATGCGGATAATTGCGAATGTCCGCATCCTTGCCGCCAACAATGCGACCATCCGGCATGGGCACACCGCTGCGGAAAGCGGAATCTGCTAGCGACGCTCCAATAATGCACAGCCCGATCAAGATCCGAAACATTTTGATTAACTAAGGCGAAATTTCTAGTATTCTGTCTTTTTATACAAGGCTTATCGTTAGTTTAATTCTTTGATCAACCAATGTGGGAGCGATAATACAAGAGCTATAAATTCGTCCAAACGGCTTTAAGGTTAGTTGGTGTTTCATTATCTTATCTGTATCGGCAGTTTGCGATTGTTATACGGTAGTCTTAAAAATGCCTTAGTTCAAATGCAAACTGCTACAGAACTCAATATTGGCACTTATCGATTTCGCAATCAAGATCGATAACAAGCTAACAGAATAACGGTCGCAAAATTTGAAAGAAAAAAAACAACAAACAAATTAAGGGTAGATAGTGCTCGTATATACCAACAAATGTATCAAATTAGGTTGATCCAAGATCTTCAGGGGTCTCGAAAAAGATTGCAGTCGTACGGACAGACAGACGGACGGATATTGCACCAACCCAATATGGAGTACACCTCTACACCCTGTACCATAAAATACGACGCAGACATCCCAATTGGATCACATGTAAGCGCTGAATTGGGGATAAATACGAATGGCCAATTTCTGGCATGACTCATCACGTTTACCCAAATACATAAGTATGTACATATCAGTAAGTGTGCTTCACTCGTGGTCAACGCAATCTTTATTCGCAATACCGTAAACCTATTGAAAATTGGCTACCGTGAAACCATATAAAGTTACGATATAATAGTAGTTATTATTTGTTTATATCGACTGTTTATGGGAAACATAAACATAAAAATCTTAGTTATTAAGCCTTATCACGCAGTGTAGGAAGTTCGCATTGAACTGGTGCTTGGGTACCAGGCTGATAATAAATCTCGCACTGGTCAGCGGCGCGACGACGATTTTAATCTATAGACACGCCTAGAGTTTTTGGAAATAGATTACATGAAGCGTAGACATCTCAGACAAATATCAAAGTTCATTGCAAATTTTTTGGATGAATAATGAATGTGACTCAACCAAGCCTGCTGATAATCCTTTTGGGTGTACAGAAGGGTGTATTTATGCGAAAGAATGTCAGTTATGTGACCTTGTTTACTTAGCTGATTCTTTCGGTGCTCGTAAAAGACTTATCGAACAGCTTATGGGGTCTGTGGTATAATTATTGGTTAGCATTTCTCTTTAAAAGACTACCGACAGCCTTGTTTATAATGGATATAAAACAATAGCCACATAAACTTTATAATATCATTTTTCTTCATTGAAATCCGATACCATTCGTGGATTTTACGCGATTTGGGCCTTACCTGCGATAAGCACTATGCTATATAAGAGCTGTATGCCATCCATTTAACGTTATTCATTTGAACTCTACGTAATGTCGTCGCGCTTTGCATTAATTGTCTTGGGGTTGCTGTCCCTGGCAGCCTTAAACAGTGGCGCATCCATTAGCACCCATATTGTGGGCGGTACAGAGGCGGATATAGGAAGCTATCCGTTTCAGGTGTCAGTGCGCTTGGAGACTTATATGTTGTTGCATATTTGTGGTGGCAGCATCTATGCACCTCGTGTGGTTCTTACGGCTGCCCACTGCATCAAGGGACGCTTCGCCTCCTACATACGAATTGTGGCCGGAAAGAATTCAATAGCCGATCTGGAAGAGCAGGGTGTGAAAGTTACCAAGTTGATTCCTCACAGCGGCTACAACAAGAAGACCCATGTGAATGATGTGGGCATGATTATAACCACCGTGCCTTTGATTTACTCCAGTCTAGTTCAGCCTGTCGCCCTAACCGTCGATGCGCCACCGGCGGGCGCTCTCGCCATTGTGAGTGGTTGGGGCAAGCGCACCGAGGGTGATGAAGCACTGCCTGCGCTGCTGCGTGCAGTACAAGTGGAAATTATGGACACCGACACTTGTGGCACACAGTATCTGACCAAGGATTACACCATCACCGATGATATGCTGTGCGCGGGTGTTGAGGAGGGTGGTAAGGATGCCTGCCAAGGTGATTCCGGCGGTCCATTGACTGTTGATGGCATCTTAGTTGGCATCGTGTCCTGGGGAGTGGGCTGTGCCAGGGAAGGCTTTCCTGGAGTGTACACGAGTGTCCAGCACCACACAGCTTGGATTGAAGAACAGGCCGCACCTTACCTGTAAATCATTAAGTCTAATGGCTTGAGTCAGAAAAGCAAACGAACAAATTAAGCGATCAAATCGTCATAAATAATATTTTATATAACTGAACTATAGTATATACTACTATCATAAATAAACTGAGAACTTACAAAATTATTTTAGTTTAACTTAATTAAATTTAAATATTACCAGCTCGCCATTTTGTGCCTGGTTGGCAGCACTTGTATTGTTTTTTGGTATTTTAGGATGTTGTGCGTGCGGTCACACAACTTTGATATTATTAGACCTTGGGAACGCGGTCACATTGCCTTCAAGAAAACTCGTGAAATTGTAACAAAAAAGAGTCACAAGAAGTAAAATTTAATAACTGCAGAAGGGTAAACAAGAATAAAAACCAATATGTCGCTGTTTGGTGCGTTAATGGGCGATTTCGATGATGATCTCGGTTTCATGAAGTAAGTGGAAAGTAGCTGCGATTACTATAGTTGTAAGGCTTAGTTGTTGTTGGGGCGTGGAAAAATGGCGTGAAAAGTGTGAAAATTAGTACCTTAAAGCTGAGAGCGACTAATAAACTGTGGCACTACTGTTCAATGGAAAATACTGGTTGTGCGGTTTTATAGTTAAATGCTTTACTCATTGGGTGCTCCGCTGGGCTACGCATAGCGTAGTATGTGTTGTGTGTATGAATGTGTGTTCGTAAATTTTACACAATACACACAACGCAGTTTTTCGCTTCTATCTGTGTGAGTGCGCAGCATGCCACAGTGCAAGGCAACAGCATGAGAACAGAAGAAATGAGAAGAGGGCCGAAATTAATCGATAATTTCGATTGCACGGCTGCGGCTGTCAATTGTATGTACATATGTACATATGAACACACAAGTAAATAACATTAGTTCTGGTTGTTTCCATTTACTACGTCAGACTTGGTGTGTCGTGGGGCCCATAACGTAATATTCCCTATACCGACTCTACCTTTTTATAACAGTATGCGATGCTGTGTGGGAACTGACTGTTCTTATGGCCCGATTACACTATGCTCAATAAATTCACCATTTACATTATCAATATAGACATTTTAGTTATTTACGGTTTCTAAATATATAACAGCTGATCTGAATTTCACAATTTTAAATTAACGTAAGCGCCACTTTTTCAAGATTCATTATATTTAATGCAGAACGATATAATATTGTGATACGCCTAACGATATAGTATTAAGCCTATTTATAATATTACATTATAAGCAAACTGGTATAATAATAATAATAATAATTGTCATACGCATGAACACCCAAAATAAAATAATTGATATCAAAGTTAAAATAGTTACAAAGACAACTATTTTAATTCATAGATTTACACAAGACATATGGCAACAAAATCAGCTTTTAATGGTAATCATTTATTTTCAAGTACCAACGATACGAAATCTAATAGTTTATCGATTATTATTAAAAAACATTGCTAAATTTTGTTGGCAATTGTTGAATATGGGCAAAATCAGAACTGCTAAAAATGTGCTGATAATAATATAAATGCACATTGACCTCTGAAACGACTTCTTAATTATGTAAATTAAGAAATACCTTATAATATCATTTAAAATTACAGCAGAGGATTACAAACCAAGTGCTTTTACGGCTAGTTTAAATTACCCCACCTTTTTAGTCCTTGAAAAAGCAATAAAAAATGAAACTACTTAACATTATTTTGCAATATTATTAGTCTTTTATTAAGCATACTTGTTTAAAATATTCAACGTTTGTTTGTTTTTCCTTTATATTTTTCACTTTTAATCAAGCAAAATACCGGAGAATTACCAATTTCAGGCGAAAATTAGAAACGAAAGTTCTAAGCTTAGAGCGTTCAAACAAATTTTAAAATCCACATTTAAATTTATTTTGTATTTATTCAAACGTAACTAAGGTTTTGATAGCTAAAGTTTTTTAGCATTATATAGTTGCCATATAGCATTAACAGATATTAACAGTAATCGAAAAATCTAGTAATAATATTAATGTTATTGTTATGAAGGAAGACAATGTAATTCTTGCGTGAAAACGTTTGTTGCGTGCAACATCTAGAGTGCAAACAATGCGTGCAAGAACAGCAGTCATATTCAATCTTACTGCCAATTTGGCATATTTTACAACACTCATCAAGTCTTTCTCGGCCTTTCTATTTCCGTGCGTTGCTAGATAAAAGTTGCGCCAAAGAGTGCGAGAATTGCATCGGCTGCAACCCGCTTAAGTACAGTTCAATAGCACAACAAATTTAATATAATATGAGCTGGTTTAGAGTATAAGGGAGGCTGTGTTTAGTTGTTCACTTTTTGCAATCGACATCATTTAGTTCTACCTACTCCAAATGTTAAACTACGACAGTTTTCGGCTTGTTATATATTTTCGGCTAGCTTAAGTTAAGTTATGAAACGAAAACGAAATTCACGCAGCAAGAAATCTAGCCTGGATCACACGATGGATGCAAAGTTCGTTGTGCTCAGTTTGCAACTTGTAAGTCGTACTACATTTTATTGGTTTTATTCACAGCAATCACATGAACCATCACATGAATGCGATGAATATGCAAATGCGCTCGATGAATCGTTTGATGAACTCGTTTATGCCGGACCCCTTCAACATGCTAGGACCAGCACATTTCGATCCGGGCTTTCAGCAGGGAGCACTGATGGATCGCAGCCAGCAAGCCTTGGCTCCCATGGGTGGTGGTCTCTTCGGCTTCCCAGCCATGCCCAGCTTCAATCGTTTGCTTAATGCTGGTGCGTATGAAAAATGCACAATCCAGAAAACAAACAACATCATTTCTTTTTGCTGCTGCAGACATTGGCGCTAATAATGGCGCTTCATTTTGCCAAAGCACCGTGATGACCATGTCCTCGGGCCCGGATGGACGTCCACAAATCTATCAAGCTAGCACCAGCACCAAAACTGGGCCGGGTGGTGTGCGCGAGACTCGCAAGACAGTTCAGGATTCGCGCACAGGCCTCAAGAAAATGGCCATTGGCCATCACATTGGAGAACGTGCGCACATCATAGAAAAGGAACAGGATCTGCGCTCTGGCCAACTGGAGGAGCGCCAGGAGTTTATCAATCTGGACGAGGAGGAGGCTGAGCAGTTCGATCGCGAGTTCACAACTCGCGCCACACGCGGTGTCATGCCACACGGTGGCGCTCATGGTGGCATGCAGGCCATATGTGCCCCGCGCCCAGCGGCTGGCACCTCCACGCTCACCATTGAGCCGCTCGATGACGATGATGATGACGATTGTGTGATCCAGGAGCAGCCGTCGCGCTCAGGTCGCCAATTGCCCGCTCTGCCAGCGCCGTCAACGGCTCCGCACAGCAGGTGAGTTCACGCTTAAACAATTTTCTTCCTGGTTAAGCATCGTACTTAGTGAGCTGCGTAAGATTAGCTTCTGTTTGATATTTGGTTCCACTTGACAGCTTAACAGCTTTGGCCTTTTAACACCCAACAATTAACAACTATTAACACATGGATATGTCTTGTGATATTAATCAGTCAACAGTTCTTACAGCTGCCGTTGCTTGGCATAGCAAACACATGCTAGTAACAGCTCGCCATTTAACATAGTTAATGTCTCAAATTAAATGACATTCTATAGGGTCTACAATTAGGAGCATCCTATCTTCAATCGACTATTATTTAACGGATCATTTTATGCATTTTCTAATTTATACGGAATAATTTTCGAGTGCATAATTTTGGCAGCAATAGCTGCTCGGAACCATTACAAGACAAATAATTCGGTGGCGGTCGTACGTTCTTGATTTGTTGTGATATATATAAGGCGCATCACCAAAATCTCATTAAGTTTGGTCAATCGGCAATCGTGGACGCGTAAATAGTGAATTTTCAAAACGAAATTGACACTATATGTATAACATCGATATAGATATCCGCCTGAAGCTTAAAATTCGGATATCTCTATTGGTGAACCCTACCTATAAAAATTGAAACATGCGGCAGCCTCTAGTGCTGGAAACCATCTGTAGTAGCGCTGATCTGTTGTTTCGTTAATGATAGCGTGAAACTGTCGATGTTATTGACAAAATTCGTGAAGTGTTTTCGAAATACTGAAAATTATAAAGAATGATGATAATTAATAACAAATTTATAGAAATGGAATAAAGACACTACAAGTTATTGGCTCATCTATGCTGGTTCGATAGTATCCATAGAGGCTCAAAGCCCATCGATAATATCGATAGTATCATCGATAGTTTTGCAGCTCTAGCAGCCACATAAGGCATATCCATTTCACAAATTGAACACTGAAAATTACTGTTCCCTTTTTTGTACCATTCTTGTGATAATGCCTGCTAAATTAAAACGTTTGTATTTACTTGCAGATATAATTACTAAATCAAGCAAAGTACATACAGTATATTTTACTATCTATATAAATATATATATCAGAGTCAAAGCTAAAACTAAAACGAAAGCATAAATGCAATTGCATATATAAATATATAATTCTGCTTTTACATTCCTACTACGTTAAATACTAATAAATCAAAAAAGAGAACAATTTGAGGTAGGCGGCAAGCAATTTATAATTATACATTATTTTGATGTTTTCCTTTACGCAACCAAATGCCAGTTATTTACTTATATTCGACTATAATTTACTTTAATTCACTTCATTCGAATGCATTCCCATACACACACATTTTACACGTAAATATCGACGATTGCGTTACGTTAATGGATTACTACGTTATAACTACTACTACTACTACCAACCGTTTACTACCTATAGTAGCAGCATTTAAGTGCTCAAAAACACACGCCATATGTTTTGTTGTAATCTCTTTTAAATTTTCTTCGAATTGATTCCATACGACGACAACAACAACAGCATTGCAGCAGCAGCAGCAACAACAACAACGCCACGTCACGCTGCCCCTACTACAACAACAACAACAGCGTCATCGCCTACGGTCTACGACGTAACAAACAACAACAACTATTTGGGCGTTGGGAATTCGGCATCCTCGCGTCGTGCCTACTTGCGCAACGGTCAGCATTTGGCCACTCCCCGCCGCCCGCTACGTACGCCCTCCTCGTCCCCGTTGGCCACCGTTTCCAGCGCTAGTCACAGCATTGCCGGCCCGCCAAGGTTTGTTCGCATAAGCAAAACAAGAGAACAGCAGCAACAGCAAAAAGCAAAGCCCCCTAAATAGGCCCAGATAGTTGCCTAGTTCCTTTATAGGTGCATACATACTTATATCCCGGCAACAAGAAACGACAATTTCTTATCCAATCTTTGCTATCCGTTACGTTACCGTAACCGTTACGTTATTTGGCTGTTAACATTTAGAGCTTCTTCCTATTACATATGTATGTCCTTACGAAATTTCAAAGATGTAAACATTTGATCGCCATAGTTCTTACACTATTTGATAAACATACGTTTTTGAAATTTATATTTTAATTAACAACATCTCGCTCTATTTCTCTCTCCTCTCTACCATAATATGTATTTCAATTTTAATGCAGAGATTGGCGTTTATATAATTCACGTTTCTATCGCAAGTAGAAACCGATATGCATAATATATCATAATCTAAAATCAATACACACATAATAAATCTATATACTACATAAAAACACAACGTAATTGAACAACGATCAGCGATCTTACGACACGCTATGCCAACGTAATCACATCCAATACTAACCTGTCAAGCCGTTTGCGATGACACCCCAACTCTCCGCCCGCCCGCCTTGATATCATCTCTGCGACGCTACGCATCATCGTTACGTCAACGCAGCGCATCGCATACATCTGCAAAATCACGTTACGTCGTTACGTGCCACATGTTACGTGTAAGGCCGCCCGCAAAACCAGCTATGTACATAAACTCTACTACTACCACACAACTCACATTCTCCATATACAAAGTATCTCTAGAGTCAAGACGTTTTCAAACAAATAAGGCGACGTACACATAATCAGCATGTTCCGTCAAAATTGTCTTATTTGCGTTTACGTACGCCTAAACGCCCGCTACCCAATACCAGTATTAAAATACCGAAAATACTTACTATTCCTTCAGTTCCAGTCGAAGAGGCAACATGTGCCACTTATTTTTGGTTGCCTTTTGACAAATTCCATTACTTTTTCGTTTAACTTTCGCATAATCATCGTTACGTTACGCTACGCTACGCCACGCCACGCCACACTACAATGCTAATTGGTCAACGTTACACATTGTCTACGTACCGCGCCAATTCGCCACAACGACACTACTACGTAACGACGCTTATCAAAATTCGAACGTTGTTGTTGCTGCCGCCGCTGCGATCTGTTGTCTTACGAGTGACTGCAACAACACATTAACTGCGTACCTCTCACATCACGTAACGGCGCGACCGAAATGACCGCCCGCCCGCCCTCATTCAGCTTATGCCTCCTCTCATTACAAGCTCTCTCACCTGAATAACACTCGCTCGCTCGCTCTAATTCTTACCATTTTACAATTTACGTTCGAATTGGCCTGTGTACGAATGATTATATTTATCTACAAAACTTTTACGTTGTCATATTTTACGTATTGTTCTCAACGTCGTTGTGATGCCAGTATATTCAGTTAATAATTCGCTCTTTTCTTTGCTCTTTTTCCTACCCCACCAACAGCATACATCCACATCCATATGCTGCACATCCCGCAGCCGCACGTCGCCAGCATCGTCTGAAGCACCATCATCACCAACAACCAAACGGCAATGGCGGAGCGGAGGATGCGTCCGAGCCGCGCGTCAAGTCGGCCAAGCGGAATAAACCTCAATAATATAATATGGGAGGAGTACACATACACCCACACATGCAACTACACCACACGCCTGCAGGCACAGATTATTTAGCGTCTCCAATTGCAAAGCACAAGCCAATAGTCCCTTTATCGATATACTATGTACGATATACGATATACGAGTACACTTATAAACACATCATTCAAATATATGTTCTTAATCCATTAGATGCAGATTCGGGATTCTTCCGTGCGTGTCCTTCTCTGTTTTCATTATGATTTTTGGTCAGGCCAAGCCAGAAATCTAATGACACTTTCTAATTTTTACCATAACGACGGCTCTTTCAAATTAGCCTCGTAATTTGTATTAAATTGTTGCATGGCTCGTCCACGCAGTATCTCGAATCTGCGATATCAATTCGATATCGATAGTTATTGTTCGCCAGGCAACTGTTCACACCCACTTACGCCACCCACACTCCCACACGTACACCCACACAATGTTGAAGTAAATCTTTAGTTGTATAAAAGTTAAAAATATAAAAAAAGGATTAATTTTAAGTTGGATGTTTGAAATATTCTCAAGATTTTAGTTCTTATAGCAAGTAAGCTTTACATCTTGTAGCGACGAAAGGATCAAGTCGCCTCCTAATCTATAAACCCAATACACATATACATATGTAATTATTAAGGCATAAGTAAATGTTTATGTGAATTTAATTAAACGAAAATACATACACACATAGTAAATTTGAAGCGTAAACAATATTTGACTACTTAATCGATTTCTCTCATTCCCGTACCCCTACCGTGTCAAACTAATCAACCATTTCCATCTGTGTCTCCTCGGATTCGCGCCAGTTGCGCTGCACCATTTCCACTACCTGCTTCCAAAGCAGCGTGCGGCGCAGATAGTTGGCCAGGCAGAGCATTATGAATGCCCAGGCCAAGCCCAGATACAAGTCTGTCGTCACGCTGGGCACATTGGACAGCGGTCCCATGCTGGTCAGCCTCACAACCAAGGGGTGTATGCTCTTGGGATCGACCGTCTTAATGTTGGTGTGGCGCATAATGAACTTGCCCAAGGGTACCTTGCCGGACTCGTCCCAGGGCGGATCGTATTTGATCAGTGGACGCCCCTGGTGGAATATCATCAGCGTTGGCAAGGACACTATGCCAAACTCTGCATTGAAGCGCGTGAACTCGTAGGCGTCAATATAGGCCACTGGCAGCGTGGGGAACAAGTGCGGCAAGAAATTAATCAAAGGCGCCACTCGCGCGCATTCCAGGCTTGTGGGCGTGCAGAAGTGCACCACCACGCAGCTGCCGTGCTCGTGTCGCTTGGTGGCATTACCAACTGGCTTCAGCAGACTCACAATATCTTTGGCGCTCGACATAATCAGCAGTTTGGGCAAAGTGTAACTCTCATTGCCACTGGCTACGGGATCCGACTGCAAGCATTTGATCATTATGGGCGGCTTGCGCTGCGGCGGCAGCTCCGTCAGGTGCATTATATACTCATCGTCCGGCACACAGGTGTGGCGCTCTCGCAGTAATGCATACGACTCAAAGCTGTACTGGCTCTGCCCCCGCGTTCTTTGACCATTCGGCCCGGATCCTGTCCCGTTCGAGTGCAGATTGAGACCAAAGTACTGCAGGGCGCCGAGCAAGCCAGAGAGCTCGGCATTTGCCAATCCTGTTGAATATACACCCATAATTGTTTTACAAATCTCATTGATTTTCTTAATATACTCACCAACCAGTAGTATCAGTATAAAAGCATTATTTGCATACATTTCATTTAATTTTTGTTTTGGCTTTAGCGCAGTGCGGCTGCATGCAGCGAACGATAAAATACTACAAAATACAATATAAGAAAATTAAATCGACACGCTTGCTATTTACAGCGCAGCTAAAATACAAAGTTTTCATTAATGGCGTTTTCGCTTTTAATTTTTGTTACAAATTTTTTAGTTAGAGAAATAAATAAATTTCTATTTTAATACGAGAAACATTTGATTGTATAGATGCCGAACAAAAGCTAAGAGGTATGCATAGAAAAAAAAGCTGACATCTACAGAACTGCCGGCTTAAGTTTAACGGTCATTTCATATACAAAATAAATTGAGAGCGAAATTTATGTGACCGCGAGTTGATGTGTTGTTATTGCTTGTCCCTCGACACACCATTGTTGTAATTATGCATGCTCATAAACACGCACACAGAAACTGTCTGCCAAGCGCACACAGAGGCACCAGGACAAACAGTTACTGTTGCTCAGCACTTTCCATGTACATTTTGTATACCATTTCCAAATGGTCAATGGGGTATGCGTAGCTCTAGGCAGCCGAGGTTTTGATAGTATGAAAATATGACAACCATAGGCGCATTGGAAATTATGTAGATTAAAGAAGAACTCAAACGAGGATTTGGAAATTGTTTATTTGCATAAGTTTATTGCAAGACATCACTAAATTGTTTATAATCTTCCTAATAGGTTGAAGATTGTGATCTAAGTCTTTGGCAGACGAATAGTGAGTACATTACCTTGGATCCCCACTAGCTTAACGAATCAATATCCGAATGATGTAATTATATTTGCGAAAATCGGAACAGCACAAATTGTAAATAATTTATAACCAAAAATGGGTACATACTTATAATAAAAGAGTTCACATTAGAGTATAACACAGTCATGTGCTCAACTGGAGTACTTTTCGTTGTTGTTGCTGCTGGAGTCCCAGCACTTGTACTTTATTTTCTTTGCGTTTTTAAAACCGGCAACATCAATTTATCATGCTGAAGTGGTGTCCATATAAGCGGAAGTTGTAGTACAAGCTGCCTGCCGGCTCAGGCCATGCCGGGCGTATGCACAACAACAACAACAGCAGCAACGAATGTAACAACAACAACAAAAACAACAAATGGGCGAACGAACCTTTTGTGGGCGCCTTTTGGGGTGTCACAACTATTTTCAACATTGTGCACACATTTCATTCATTGAGTGCATGTTGAGCATATTTACAACTAGTTACAGGACCAGCAAGGACGACGACGAGTCAACTGTGCTGTTAAAAGGCACTTTATGCGCTTTTATGAGATTTTATGGGCCATTCTTGAAATGTCAGCCATGTCTTGTTTTTCCTACTGCTTTTAACTGCGTACTTACTTATTAAGAATGAAGTGCGTTGATAATTACTATCTTCATGGGCTTGGCCTGCAGTCTCGAGCGGCATTCGTAATCAAACGAATTCAATTGAGAAATTTTCACTTCCCTTCAATTTCAAGTTATTTACAACTCCAATCGAACAGAGACAGAGGGCGGCTGGGCGGTGGGCGGTGGGTTGTGGGCTGTGGGCCAAATCGGAAGTATTCTCGATGTCAGTATTGGTGAGAGTTTCGAGGCTTCCTAGGGCCAGCGGCCAAGTCC
Source organism: Hirtodrosophila confusa (assembly GCA_035043065.1). Taxonomy (NCBI): domain Eukaryota; kingdom Metazoa; phylum Arthropoda; class Insecta; order Diptera; family Drosophilidae; genus Hirtodrosophila; species Hirtodrosophila confusa. The sequence goes on from JAWNNI010000052.1 coordinate 81,858, forward strand.
AAGTCCAAGTCGTCGAACTTTTTGCAGGCCCAGGCATTCGATATGTGACTATGACGCTGACATCAACAACAACAACAACAACTACAACGTTGGCTGCGCTTTTCTCCAACTCCAGCTTTTAACAACTGATAAGACCAAGGAGTTGAGTGCTCTGTAAGAGTCTTGAGGCAAACTTTGGTTGCCTTTGCGGTTGCTGCCGTCGTGGCTCAAACTGGCCAGCATTTTGTGACAATTTATTTTCTATGCTTTGGCGTTTGCTTTCAACAAATCGAAAAACTATTAAATTGGGCTGTGAGCCAACAAGAGTCTTAAAAATAAAAGAGTCGAGTGAGAACAGTCGAAGTACTTATACCCTACCCTGCCTGTAGCGATACTCGGACTCCATTGGCTCGCATACTCTATATATAGAGTTGACAAGGTATATATAAACGAAAAATACACAAATAATGAAGCTTAATGGATAATTAGAGTTGTATAGAGTTGCCTAGTTATATCAAAATAGTAATCAAAATTATACAAAAGTGAGGTTAATTTGAATAGTTAAATTTCAATTGAAAAAATTGATTTAATACGGGCTATTTTAAGAGTATGTACTACAATTAAAAGACAAAGTTAAGGTTACTTGTATAATGCTGTTAAAACAGTACAAATCTAAGTTTAATAAGACTGTTTAGCTCAATTTAAAATTAGTGTATAGTTAAATGTGGACTTTTTACTTAAGAATGTATAATCAAATTAGACTCACTTGGCTAGTTCAATAGGTAGAAAGCATTGAGTTGCCACTTTAATGAAATAGTGCTTAACTTGTGCTTCACTCAAAATTTCTGCTTTTTTACAGCAAATTGAGGTTTATTTCTGGTTTTCTGCTCTACCAACTTCTGTCCAATGATTCCAGTGCAAGGGTATTTAGAGCAAAGTTTTGAGCGCTGCTCTCTGCTAAATTTTACTGGTTGACAGTCACGCGATTCCGCCATGGTTTTGGAACATTTGATATCGCTGCAACTTTTCACCTTTGCACGCCGTTGACAGGCCTTCGACGAGGGCTGGTTAATTGGATGGGAGCGTCAGCGTGTGGCCAAGGCAACGGACAGATTTGATAAAATCTCCAACCGAGCCAAGTGGATGTGGACTCGGGCATAACCTCAATTGCCAGCGCCTGGCGGTATGCAACAGATTTGTGCTGGGCAAACATACATTAACACCCGGCGCGGCTTATCTGTGAATCTGTAAATAAGGCAGTGCTTTGAAAAGATGAATAAAAAAGATTCTAGCATCCATATTGGCCATTCAAATGGGCTGCATGGCAACGCTTTGGATTGCCTGATGACGGCAGACGACACTAAACTAATTAAAACTTTTGGGTTCAGGCCCAGTTAACCCATATGCCAATCTGCTCAACTTGCGCCTACGGAAGACGGCATAAATTACGCATTGAAATCACGTAAATGTTGGCAAATTTAATCAGCATAACATCACAGTGCGGCTACTAAACAGAAATTAAATTTACCAGCATAACCAAATAAACTCACACAAAAAGAAAAGAATCAAAAAAAGAGAAACAAATGCCAGTGTCAACGGTACAAAAAATTTGCACAGAACTACGTGACTTCAATTTCTCACTCAGCCGCAGTTTACTCGACTGTCCTGTGCTGGCCACAAAGGTGTGTGTGTGTGTGTGTGTGTGTGTGTGGGAGTGTGTGTGTGTGTATTCATGTGTTGTGTTTTTGGTTGGGCTTGCTGGCCCGACACAACTTTTAATCCTTTGCACTTTTGTCAATGTCAGACGAGATGCCCAATGACAAACACGAAAACGAGATGGTACAAAAACCATGACATGCAAGATTCCATCCAAGGGAAGTCAATGTTTATATGCCCTTACCGTCGTTGAAATGCACCAATTTAAGAAATTGTATGCCTCTTGGTGAACAGCTTCTAATAATCAATAGCAGGGACCGTAAATAATGATTATTATCTTTTTTGTAAATAAAAAAATCACCCAAGTATAATGGACCTAGGAAAAAATGGCTCACACCAAAATCTTCGTTATTGTAATCTTTCTGCATTTCCGCCATGATTTTTAAATGTTTGATTTTATACGTTTTTCTTTAATGATAATCAAAAGTTTTATTTTTTTCGATCAACACTAATGATTGTGTCTAAGTTTTATTCAATTACTCAAAACTAATGATTATCATTAAAGAAAAACGCAAACGATTGAAATGTAATCATTACCATGTAATTTTTATAAAATAACTTATAATGATTACGGTCCCTGATCAATAGTAGTATTTGTAAGAAATAAAGTTCTAAAACAAAACAGGATTTTCTGTGTTACAAATATACCCAAAGCTATATTTTTTTTTGAATGTGGTTGTTACTCATCAGAATATTAAAGAGTCTTTACTATCTAATCAAGCAACTTTAATGCCATAAATATGTAGATATTTTCCTAGTATTCTTAGATATAACAATGTTTTTTTAGAACCATATAAAATATATAAAGACACTTAAAATGTTTGCGTTGCAAACCTGATAACAATTTGTAAATAATACCCTTCAAATTGTGGCTCAAAAAACATTTGTGTACATACATACGTACATGTGTATTTCGAAATAGTTTTCCACCACAATGACATTTCAGTTTGTGCTACAAAAAAGGAGAGCCAATAAAATTAATTGATTTTGAGGTTTTCCATTTGCCGTGTTCCGAGCGATTTTGATTTTTACCCTGACTGTTTGTGGGGCACTATTTGACCAGGGATTACTGCGTATTTCTTTTGCAAGTAGTTTTAAAGCATTTGGAGAACATGATACAATAGTCGATAATAGTATTTTATCAATTTGTTTATGGTGAATAATCTGTCAGATTTATTTTCACATAACTCCCTGATCGCTGGTTTGGTAAAACAATGACATCAAGCTGAAGGCTTTTGAATGGTCATGGAATTTGTTAAGTTGTCGAATAACTACGAGTAACAATTTGTATTGAATGTTTGTATTCTCTAACACTTTTTACCAAAATAACATAGATTATATTTAATTTATATATAAGAAATTGTTTTATTGGCAAGAAAATGTTTTGTTGGTATGTGCAGTTATCAAAAACTCGAAAAGTTCGGCACCGATGAACTCAAATTTTGACACAATATACAGTTCGCATGGAGGGTTGTTTTCATCTATGTTTCTTGTCAATAACGGACAGCAGTGAAAGATGAGCACAAAGGACATTCAGTTCACATATTCAAACTAATAAGGCTTCTCCTGTCTTGATGACTGACAGATTTGTGACCAACGGGCCCGGGTCCGGAAATGTGGAAAATCTACCCCAACCGGCGGAAAACTGTTGTATGAAACTTGAAAAATCTACTCCCACCCGTCACCACAGATACGAAATGGGCTTAAAGTTTTTGTTAGATCGGTTTCTAAGTTCTTCATACTCTATACAAAAAATCAAAGGGCACGGGAGCGAAAAGAATGGTAAGTCAACAGCAATGTGCCTCAGCGAAGTGTTGCAGAGTACATCCACTTCGTAATTTTAAATTTTATTTAAGTTCAAACAGATTATCACCTTAGAGCACACCTTCAGTGGTTAGTCTAAACTCAACTAGTAAAAGGATAACTTATACGTATATGTATGGATATGTTCTTATTAATAGTAATTATTATTACCATAAATTAATATTAATTAAATATATTATTAATATTATATTTGCACACTCTTTCATTTAAGGCCAACATTTAAGCACTTTCAGCTTATGCATTTGCGAATTATTTTGGATTCGGCTGTCAGGATCACGACGCCATTGAGTAAGTGTCAATATGATGCAGAGTTTGTCCAGGAGTGTCTGCCCTTCCCCTGCCCCCTGCCTCTTACCACCGGCTTGCTACGCCGCTCGCATTATCAATTATGCGTCGGCATTGCGTCCCGTGTCCGAGTGCTGTAAACTTGGCAATTTATTTGCACCGGAAACTCAACATAAATCAAACTAATTTCTCCAGGGATTTTTGAACAAGTTTCGACGTGTCGCTCGGCTGCTGTTGTCTGTGTGTATAAATGTGTATTTGTGTGTGTAAGTGAGGGCTTTCTTGTTTTTGTTGTTGGGCACGTGTTTGGGGCATAGCAAATTGAATTTGTCGCGCCATGTTGCATAATTTGGGGCCCATTGTGCGTCTAATTGGCCAGAATGTAAGCGTCCCAAAAAGGAGCTGCGTAGACGAAGCTATTTGTAAACTGGGATATATGTATGAATGTTGAGCTGGAACCAATCGAAAGCACTATCGATAGGATCTGTGTCTTTTCTGCATTGTTGATACCATCTGTTGAGAAGCTTATAAGCTTACCAGTAATAATGTCAATTATTGGCGACTATTCAAGCCCTATATCTCTTAATCCAGTTACATATTGAGGTAACTTAGAGACCTCAGCTACAGAGTTCGACGAATGTGCTACAAACAATCATATATACTCGATAGAGTAAACTAAACAGGGTGTTCACTATACGAAAGTGTTCACTCTAACGATTGTCAAAGGAAAACTGTTGTTTAGAAAAGACTATAATTATTGTTTTATTTTTACTGTACCCATAAAATGGGTAAAAAGGGGGTACTAAATCTGTGCAAATGTATGTCACCGGCAAAAGGAGACACCTCCGACCCTATAAAGTATATATATTCTTGATCAGCATCAAAAGAGATTTCGGTTTGGCCATGTCCGTCTGTCTGTCCGTCCGTTTGTCCGTCTGTCCGTCCGTCCGTCTGTCCGTTCGTATGTATGAACGCAAGGATCTCAGCAACTATAAGAGCTAGAGACACCAAATTTGGAATGTAGGTTCGTGTATAGCGGAGCAGGTCAAGTTTATTTTAGATTTGAGATATCTCCCCCCGTTCCCCCGCAATTCGATTAAAAACCGTTTTACAGGAACATGTGCAATACTTTAGTCACTCCTAATCTACTGTCCAAATTTCCAGTCGTTCGGATAATAAACACGGAAGTTATTAACGAAAGAAGATTCAGTGCTTCAGCGCAAGGGGAAGAAGAAGCACAGCCACCACTTAAAATGCCTCGCTTGCGCTGCGCTCAGTAAAGAAGTCAAATGGATCTTTCATATGAAAACTGGCAATTATATTGTTTAAAAAATAAAAGGGTTCGAAAAAGAAGTATATTAGTCTGGTGTAACGTCCGCCTAGGGTCCGTTTATAAAGTGCCGAGGTCTCCCCGGCAGTCTTTTCGGACCTCCGAACTACCGAATTAATGAGTGTAATAGCTTACATTATCTCAGTAGCCCAAATGACGAAAAAGTTTCAAAATTTCTAGTCTCACATCAATATGGTTGAGTGGGCCAACAAGGCAGAGCAACTAGCTCCTGAACCGAGCATACCATTGCTATCGTTGTCCAATTTCCGTGGCGGGAGTCAAGTGCCCTCATGGACCATTGAGGAAAATGGCTTGGAAACAAAGAATCAGGACTCAGTGTTGCGGTTGCTGCAGGTTTGGGAGGAGAAGGATGCCACAGATCTTGTCCTGAAGCTGGGCACAAAACAGCATCGTTGCAATCGCCTGCGACTCATGTGCTACTCGGAATACGCGTTGCGGGAACTGTCATCCGAGCAGCGAGAGCTGGTGCTGCCCGAAGATCGGGTGTCGCTGGTGGGTCTGGTGCACACTTGCCAATGGATACGACAGCCTGTGTCAGTGCTGCAGCGTCGTCACATTTTGAAGGTGCTGGCGGTGGCCATGTTTCTCGAGATCGACTCCCTGGTCAAGCAGATCTGGTACTGCCTTGAATTGTACAGCGAGTTTCGCGACGATCAGGCCTTTGCTGTATGCTCCGAGGCGCTCTCGCTAAGCGGCCATCTCCCAGTTGATGACCTCACCAGGGTAATGCTGCAACGCATCCAATGCTTCTTTCTCACCTTAGTTGCCAGCGTGGACTTTGTGCGTCTGCCGCTCGACCAAGTGCGATATCTGCTTAGCTCCGACTACGTGGCGGTCAACAGCGAGAGAGAGGTCCTCTTTGCGGCCGTACGCTGGCTCACCTACGACTGGACGGCAAGGGCCAAGCACTTGCTGGACATAATGGAGGCTGTGCGTTTTATGCTGCTGCCCAGGGACTTCCTACTGCGGCTACAGGCGCCGACGGAAGAACCAGTCCTCAATCTGATTATCGATCGGCCTGAGTTCCAGCTGTTGGTCAGCAAGGCCTAGTAGGTAGCTCACATTGCTATGGTTCAGACCTAGCTAACAGACCTTGATCAACAGCTCAGCGCAAGCCATGATGAACTTTAACGATGGCTCTGTGGCTTTAAGGCAGCTTTACGACATCTATAAGATTTCGGATCCTCTGCGGCGTCCCTTCATCTGTGACGATCTCTGTGTGTATCATGATCCCGTTTCCGATGAGTCCCCCGGTGATTTTAGCTACAAGCAGTTTCTTGGCTATTTACGTGTCCTGCAAATCAACGGCGTATATTCCTGGAAAACTTTGAAGGCTGAGTAGCTGACTGGACCTTACATGCCACACTGAGTTGCACTCTACTGACTATAGTGTTGGTTACAAAGACTTTGGGGGAATTTCATTTTCGGTTTCCTTGTGACAATTTGCACGGTAAGCCTACCGGAATTAGTAAAGGGCATGTGTACTCATACATACAAACTATATAAAATGAAATATTCAAAATGTAAATTGACAATTTCTTATAAGTTGTATTTTTGTGAGGATAACTTTAAGCTGAATAAAACCGCAAACTTCGTCTCAAAATGTGCCTAACTTTTATTGTCAACATTGTCAACACTCGCTGACTTTCAAGTTCATAAATGACATAATGCGATTGCTACAAAAAAGAGGTGTGTAACTATTCAGATCCCTAAGTACTCTATTTATTCTGGATCAGAATCAAAAGTCGGTCAGTTTCTGTGCAAACTAGTCTCTCAGCTTTAAAAATATCTTAGTATATAACATGCGATCAAATATGATGCAAATGAGACTACTATATTTAATGGTTGTCATTCAATCGGTAGAAAAATGAATTGTTTGAGAAACTTTAATTGTCTGTTCCAACCAAACTAAAGAATACATATAATACTTTTTATAGATTGGTTCAGATTAATCCAAATCGGATCATTAAATTATATAGATGTCATTATATCGTTCGAAAACTTAGTTTTGTATGAAATACTTTTCCTTTCCAAAAATAAGTGTTTTTACTCTCTGTACCATAAAATGGGTAAAAAGGGGGTACTAATTCTGTGCAAATGTATGTCACCGGCAAAAGGAGACACCTCCGACCCTATAAAGTATATATATTCTTGATCAGCATCAAAAGAGATTTCGGTTTGGCCATGTCCGTCTGTCTGTCCGTCCGTTTGTCCGTCTGTCCGTCCGTCCGTCTGTCCGTCTGTCCGTCTGTCCGTTCGTATGTATGAACGCAAGGATCTCAGCAACTATAAGAGCTAGAGACACCAAATTTGGAATGTGGGTTTGTGTATAACGGGAGCAGGTCAAGTTTATGTTAGATTTGAGATATCTCCCCCCGTTCCCCCGCAATTCGATAAAAACCGTTTTATACCAACATCTTTAAAGGTATAGCTTTGGGATTTGGCATGTACAATTCTTTAGTCACTCTTAATCTACTGTCTAATCTAATTTAAAAACGATCGGACAATATACACGGAAGTTATTCAACAAACAAAATTCAGTGATGCAGCGGGGGGGAAGAAGAAGCACAGCCACAACTTAAAATGCCTCGCTTGCGCTGTTGATTGTGCTGTCGCTTGAAGTATGTGTGCGTCTTTGTGTATGTGTAAGTGTACGAAGACGCGAACGGGAGTTTTGTAGTCGGGTATAGTCGACTAGAGCATTCTTACTTGTTTATATAGGCTAAGAAAAACTTTGAAACCGACTTACCAAAAACCTGGTCTAACAAATTTGTCCCTCAGCTATTTTCCGCCCGTGGTGACGGGTGGAGGTAGATTTTTCAAGTTTCATACAACAGTTTTCCGCCCGTGGGGGTAGATTTTACAAAGTCCAGGGCCCGGGTCCGTTGGTCACAAAGTGTTTTATATGCAGATATATTAATGGCAACATTGTACAACAGATTTGATAGGAAAAGCCCAAAAAGGGCGGTTATGTGTTATGAATGTTTATTCTATGTTCCCGAAGAAAAAAATAGTATATTGTCTGTCCGTATGAACGCAATTTTTTTGCCTTTATCTTTGAGCTAGAGCAACCAAACTTGGTACACATGATGGTGTATATCCTCAATTTATGAAGTGTCGAGATCGAGTATATATATATATATATCGTCTCATTGGTTCTCATATTTCACGGTTGAGCGTAAGATTATGTTACTGACGCGAAAGATAGATGCGAACAATCCTTGAAGCGGATAGTACATTATGTCCAAATTTGAGCTCAATCGGTATACACAAGCCAACATAAAATTTGTATATACATATTTAGATTAAATACTTTAATGTAATATATTTATAAATATTTGTATAAATTAAGTAAGATGAAAACCTAACCCAGCCGCAAGAAATAATGAAATTTTCCCTATGAGCATGTTCGTTTTTAACATTTAATACAACTTTACACACTTGTGTAAATATATACACACCTATTTATATACGTATGTTTGTTGCTGTTTTCAACACTGTTTGTAATTTACAAAACAATTTCCTCATCAGTACCAATAGGAACGGCAACAACAACTACAAAAACGTGAAAAATAAGTGCAACCACATCGTCAACATCGTCATCTCGTCGCCGGTTCTGGTTTCAGTGCTCGCGGCGCTGCTTGTGCGCTTACCCCGCTTTCCCGCCCGCGAACCATCTACTCCTGGGACCATGCCACCTGGCCTAACCACCCATCCCCCTTCCCCCTCCACACTTGCCCACCTGCCCACTTACCCACCGTTGCTGGCAAGTTGAAAATGTTGTGCGGCCAGGAGAAGATGCTGCAAAGTTGCAAGCGAGATTGCCACGCAGTTGTTGCAGTTTTTACTCCCTGTACCCATAAAATGGGTAAAAAGGGGTACTAAATCGTGCAAATGTAGTAACAGGCAGAAGGAGACATCTCCGACCCTATAAAGTATATATATTCTTGATCAGTATCAGAAGAGATTTCGATTTGGCCATGTCCGTCTGTCTGTCCGTCTGTCCGTCCGCATGTATGAACGCAAGGATCTCAGCAACTATAAGAGCTAGAGACCCAAATTTGGAATGTAGGTTCGTGTATAACGAGAGCAGGTCAAGTTTATTTTAGATTTGAGATATCTCCCCGTTCCCCCGCAATTCGATAAAAACCGTTTTACAGGAACAATTTTTAAGATATAGCTTTGGGATTTGGCATGTGCAATACTTTAGTCACTCTAATCTACTGTCCAAATTTCAAGTCGTTCGGATAATAAGCACGGAAGTTATTAACGAAAGAAGATTCAGTGCTTCAGCGCAAGGGGAAGAAGAAGCACAGCCACCATTTAAAATGCCTCGCTTGCGCTGCGCTAGTGTGTGTGCGTCTTTTGCGTATGTGTGTGTGTATATGTGTCTGTATGTGTGTGTGTATGTGTACGAATATGCGATTGGAAATTTTTGACCTGGGTACAGGGAGTTTTGTAGTCGGGTTTACTCGACTATAGCATTCTTACTTGTAGTTGTTGCAGCTGTTGTCGCTGTAGTTGTTGCAGCTGTTCCTGTTGTGGTTTAATGATGTTCGGCTTATAACGCAGCGCCAACGATGCAGCATTAGTCAGCAATGCTGCCTAAGATCAAAACATTTGCATAATTACCAATAGCATATTTAAAGGGATTTTTGAATGATTGCTACAGAAAACTGAAATAGCTAAGTGGTTTTCTAATTGCCTTAAGCTTTGAACACGTTTAAATCTATGGTAAGAACGTGCTCACAAAATTATAACGTTCTTCCTTAAAAATACCTTCAATGTACTTTGAAGTTTGTTTTAAAAGGATATTATAGTAATATTAGATGTACTCCGCCAAACTTCGCTGTGGTACATTGTTGTTGCATGAATGAGATAGTAAGAAATAAACAAAAACTACTTAACACTATTTTCCTTCCCATGCCTTATGATTCTTTGCATTACCCTATGAAGAACTTAGAAACCGATCTAACAAGAACCTTGGTGGCATTTTTCTAGTTACATACCACAATTTTCCGCGCGAGGTCCTGGAAGTCCTGGACCCGGGAAAGCCTACTGTTGCTGGTTCAAAGCACGTACATGTAAAAAAGCTGCTTTCTCGCGGTCGTAGGTATTTCACGCTATAAATATATGAAAACAATCCTTAAAGCAAACTGTATATTCTGTCAAAATTTGAGCTCAATCGGTGCAGAACTTTTCGAGTTTTTGATGTTTGCCACAACCAACATAATATTTTTATATTTATGTATAGATACTTAGGTAATTTTTCCCAGTTGCACTACATTGTTTAATATTGGGGCTTAATTAATTAATGTTGAACCACAATGCTTCAGAAATGATAGTCGGATATAAGCCTTGGAAAGTAAATGCATTTTACATTAATCGTACAGATATTTGTACATACGAGTATATTAATTACTTGTCATTCTTGTCCAAGCGGATCTAAGCAGTTAATTCTGTAGGAATCACAATAGGTATACCTGAACTTGTGATATAACTTTGGATCTCCGAAAAGTTTGAAAGAAAAGAAAACTATTTAAGCTCCTTTTCATGTGTACATAGTTGTTTAGTCTAGATGGCAATTGGTTAGTTGGTGAATTTTGAAAAGCTCGTTAACCACATTTAAATTTTAATGAATGTATCGATTTGGGCTATTATAATTTCGCATTAAATAGCCAAAAACAATCGACTTTGAATTGTTAAGCTCTTGAAATTTTCATCCAATCCAATCCGGCTGCAATCTATTGAAGTTGCACTCTAAGCGCTGCTCAGGCCTCAGACACTTGAACACGGCCCATGGCGCATACTTAATTAATTATGTTGATTACTTTTGCATTAATTAAATGCCTTCTGTCAAACTACACTTTGAACGCCGCACCCTTCTCCAGGCTCTCCAGTCACCTCCCCGCATAATAAATACCGAAATGTAATTGCGCGTGAAACAATGCATTTCCGGTTGTCCAGAAGCCATTCACATTCACATTCACATCCCCATTCACATTCACTTTGGTGTTGCTTCCGCTTCATCTTTTTTGCGCCCAGGATTCGATAAACCTTCACACGCCCCACTGCAGTGGGATATGGGCGGAGGGGCAGAGGTAAATACTCCCAGCGTTTGAGCATTGGAAACCATTGAAATTGTTGGCTGCTTTATGTTGTCATTCCATTAATTATCGTTCGCTATTTTAACTTTTAGCATACAGCTCAGTTTTTCCCCCGCTTCCTCCCTCCCTGCATCCTTTTTTTGTTTTTTTGGTTTTTGTTGCAATTGTGCGCCGTCTGCACTTTACAAATACTTCATAACAGTGGACAAACATTTCAGTCTTTTTCGTTTTTATTTTTTCTTTATGCCTTTTTTGTATTTTGTGGTGCCAACGCCTTTTGTTTGCACATTAAATGGCGTCGGCGGCCATGTGCAATTGTTGTGTGCGAGTGTGCTAGTGTGTGTGTGTGGTGGTCGGGGTAATGAATTACTAGCCACATGGCTTTTGTGTGCACCGCCCGCTGTCTCGCAACAATGACATTGCAATTTTTAGCCAACACCAACAATGTCAGCGACAAAGAAAGGGGCAGAGTAAGGAAATCAGAGGGGAGAGGTTGTGGTACAGGGGCACAAAAGTGCAGACACGTCTACAACCAGGCACAACCAGCCGCAAAGGCTGCCAGAAATTATGCGGCTTTAATTGCTCACAAATTGTTAAATGCCTGAAGCGCATTTAAAGCATTAAGAACTAACTAAGGCTAACACATACACATATACTACGTTAATACGAGGTATAATATATACTCGTGTATATATATAGATAGTTTGCAAATAATGAACTCGTGTATATATATAGATAGTTTGCAAATAATGAACTCACTAGTGGACCCTGATTTTGCTTATGTTTACATATGCTTAAAGTAAAAGGACATCAAACATTTTGACATTTTGGACAGCGCTGTCTCAAATAGTAGAAGCTATCAAACAGGATCGATCGTTACTCAGAACACATGTAAGCAGCTTCTCAAATTACAGAGAGGGTTTTGACTACACCTGGGTCAGGACTTAGGGCGCTTCCTTACCTCCAAGCCAGGCCCCTGGGCAAGTCTCAAATCTCACACGGCGCTGTTTTAACAATTAACTCATTTAACCCTTTAGGATTCCTACTAGAATATTATAGTTTGAAGCCAATTTGATTGCTATCCAACAAATTGTTTAAAATATCAACATTGATTCAGAGGGCTTAAAGGACATGATGCGCCTCGCTTACTTCCTAGAAAAACACATTGGTTTGGATCGATTTCTCCGTTTGTCAAGTTTAGTGTTTAGTCTTCTTTTTACAATCTGTAGCGAAATATATTTAGAATCTGCCCTAAAGTGGGCAATAATTAAATTTTACGACAATACATTAACATTTGATTATATAGTGAATCTAGCTAACAATCCAAAATCTGGGCGTAGAGCTGTGCAAATGTTTTGGGGAGTTAGCGTCTATAACCAAAAGCTCCGGATGTGGGAGAGACATACGGACATACAGTGAGGTTCGGAGATGTCTCCTTCTGCCTGTTATACACATTTTCATAGATTGAATAGCCCCTTTTTACTTATTTTATGGGTACTGGGAGTAAAAACATTATGTGTATGTTAATTAAGATGAAAGATAACATATATGGTATATTGCTTGTAAATACTTTCAGAATTTCACTTCGTAAAGTTTTATCAATTAGCAGAGAAGCGTTTAGAAGATTTCAACGCATAAAACAATCTTTATCTGTGTATGGTATAAGATATAAGAGAATCATCAAATATTCTTAATATCAAGTTGAATGAATTTTGGGTATTTTGTGTGTCTAATTAATATTTAAAGTTAGACTAGATACTGAGTTAGTAGTGAAAATAATTAAAAGTCGGCTAGTTACTCAAATATTTTGCAATTGTTTCAAGTAACAAGTATCCAGTTAGCTAGGAAAAGAACATTGTTTATGAGCTGGTTTTATGAGTTGTTAACAATCGATTGAATGTTCCTTTTTTATTTCTTTTTTTTCATCCATTAGTCTGTAGCTACAACCAGACGCATGTTGCCTCTGGGCGGTGCCACGCCCACCGCTAGGAGGCGTATAATAAATCATGTTGCTGTATTGAAACAGCCAACGTTTATGCCTGGCAGCTTCCACATATTGGTAGCAGCTATTTTGATTCATTGCATTGGCAGCTTCGCATGGGCCGTAGGCCTGAGGGAAGTGTGGGGCGAGGGGGTCCAATGAGTAAACCGAGTGATAAATAATAAGCAACAAAAGCTGACAGTAACAATCACAGATCCCTGTCGGATGTCTACATTTAGTTGCTGGTATAGTATAAAAACAGAACACAACAAAAACAAATTAACGAGAAACTTGGGTCAGAGGGGTCTCTGTTGGTTTGACCTGCGACTTAACCTTTTCATTTATCAATGCAGTTGGCCAACATACAATTCAACACATTAATATAGTTTGCCCATTTCAAATGCTCGGCATACAGTTGGAGCACATCCCAGTATCATCAAACATCAGACAATGCCCGATGGTCTCTACCTCTGGAATCCTGAAATTCTCTGCTCTGTTCGCATTTATCTTGATCGACCTGAGTGACACTTTTTGTACCGACCAAATTCAATTTGCTTTATTGATAACACACAATGAACGGCAATACAACACAGTTATAACGACAAGAGCAAAGTTTTGGTCAATACAGGCACCGACCATTTGATACGCTGCAAAACTGACTTCAAAAATATTCGATATGGCTGGACAACCAAATGTTTATGTTTCTCCTCAGAAAGTTTATATATAGAGGAAGTTTATATATAGACTTATGAAAGACTAGCTGGTATTCTCCTTAGTGAGCACCATATTTAAATGAGCTTGAAATAATCTCGAGTACAAAAATGTTATGGTCCAGGAGTTTCCACACATTTTTGGTATCCATTTTAATTTCAATACTATACCATTCATTTTTTTGACACAAATATGTTGTAAATAGAATTTAAAATCACATCGTTTCAGGGCATATAAGTATTATTTTTATATACATATACGAATATATACTATGATTCGAATGGATAAGTTAATAATTAAAATTTAATACCATTATAATCTTATACTTTCCCATTAAAAATTGATTTTTTTATTTTTTATTTTTCTCCTATTTGAAAATATTAAACCAATTCTAATGTTAATGAATTCATTAATTTGGAGTAAGTCCAGTTATATCTTGGAATATATCAATCCTTTTTTAAAAGTATATTAACAAGTTGAAGCTATTAACATTTTTAAAACGAAAACTATTGTTTTAAAATAATGTATTTAAATCTGTACCAATTATGTTTTATTTCAGAATGATTTTATGATGGTATGTCTAAACTATAACAATTCTCTTTTACAGTGTTTCCGCAGTCTCCTGGTATGCAGGTATACCCCGATTTCAGGGTACAACAATGTGCTACAATTTTTAGATATCGACAAGAAAAAGCAACACATTCTTATTGTGTGCCTTTATCAAATTGTGGTCAGTGCAATATATCACAGTAGCTGTGAAAATTTATGGACATTTTAGGAATTTTCATTTATTGGCTGGCAAACGAGTTTGGATGGGGTTACTCCAATGAGTGTGTGTGTGAGTACTCGCTAATTGTTTGCCGACTCATCCAATTTTGCTTAATTTGTTTGCATTGCTGCAGAGCATAAAATTACAATGAAAACGACTAAAGGATAACATTTTTTCTCATTTTGTTGCAATATTAAACAGTTAAAGGATTTCATAGTCAAACTGATTGCAACTGTGGTGGAAGCCGTTGCAAGTGGAACTGGTGGAAGCTGCTCTTGGACAGTCACGTCGCACGTCCTCCTTCCTCCCCTCCTTTGCAGATTTTAGCTGCCTGTCAGCGTTTTGTCTGCCCTCCAAGCCGCAGACATTTGGATCGTTCGCCGGGACGGCTACTGGCGGTGTTGGTGGTGCTCCTAGACGAAGGGCAAATTGTTGGCCCAACATAAAGTTTATTTAATTTTTGTGCAGTGCTCCTCTACGTGCCCCTTTTTGACTTTGTTGATTAAAACAAATTGTGCGCTGCTTCAAGTGCGGCAGACCTTCAACAAAGCAAAGCTGCAGAGATACGAGCTCGGCCAGCCAAAGGGGAAGATACAACTGAGTCGAGACTGGAGTGAAGGATGCTAGACAGCATGCCGTTGGACTGCGTGGTTTGGGGTTCCTAGACGTTGGTCAGGGTGTCAAGATTAAATTGGTTTCATTGGAGGAGCAGCCGGAATGAGGTGCGTCTTCAGCCCATACGCAAGAATTCGCCTTTCTTCCTAATTAAATTCAAACCACTTTTAAATGTGGTTTCAGCCACTACAAGCCCGGCTTGGTTCGATTTGAGGCTGTTATTCAACCACTTTAGATCGGAACTAACTACGTGCCATTATTATTATTGTTATATTCCTATTATGATTCTAAAGGTTTTTATTCAATGACATTTCTTATAAGAATGGATTGCGGCCTTCTACGCACTTCTCTAGCTAAAGTGTGATTTTTTGGGAACGGAGGAGTTCTTTTACTTTAGCTAATTAGTTTCATGACAGCACAATACGCAACTCGTTGAGTTGATTTTTTCGTATTTTAGCCAAGAGCATCAAATTTGTCCGGCAATTGTCATAACTTTAATGCAATTAACCCTTGCGACCCAAGTGACCCCAGCGCTTATCAGGCGCACAGCATCAGCAGGGAGAGAAGTGAGTTAGAGAAAAGGATAGAGGCAGGCAGATAGAGAGATAGAAAGGGACATGCTGTGCGGAATGGTATGGAAGCGGGCCAAAGAGTAAATACAGCCATAGAGTAAACCTAAATATTTAATTAGGATTATAACGAAGCGAGCTTATCGCTCCACACTTGCAGTGGGCCAGGGGGCACGAGCGGCGGCACAGGGGCCGGGTGCAGGCAGCGGAGCGCGGGATTCCGTCATCAAAGTGATGAGGAAGCTGGCAAACGACGAATGTCAAAGACTTCGCGTTCTGACATTACGCCTGCGGGCGAAACTTCCTGCTGTCCTAGCCAGAATAAAACGGGCTTGAGTCTGAGTGTGTGTGTGTGTGTGTCTCGTGTTGCGTTTTCGCTTATGCCGTTTCACTTTTCGTTGACTTAATTTAATTAATTTCCCTGCCCCAAAGGGTCCGATCCGTTTGCCTGCCGCTGTCGAAGGCGGCTTCATGCAACGCGTCCCTTATTTGTTGTGTTGCGTCTGCGTCTCGTTGCAGGCGAACAAACATGGTTGCGGAGTCCATGTTATCCATATCCTACGCTTTTACTATATATGTCTATCGATATGCGATATAAAGGACCGACTGCTTTGGTCCTCTGTAATATGCTGTGAATAATGTAAATCCAATTTTGATCTCGCTTCCTTATGCCTTTAAAGTTGCTAAAGTTTGCAATGCCGCTTTTTGTGAGGTTTGCCATTCAAATGCCTTAAAAATCTTTTTGTGCTTCGAAAGAGTTCTATTTGTGTCAAATATTCCTTTGTTATTTACATAATTTATAGCATTAAGGCTTAGTCTCAGTAGTTACTTTTCCGATGATAACTCTGCTTTTAATTTTCATCATTTTTACTCCCCGTTTCAATATGATTCCTGAAACAGCGCTTCTCATGCGTATAGGGTATTTTGCTTTCAGTGTAAGTAAACCTTTGTTTCCTTGATTTTGATTGCATTTCATTCTCAACTTGCTTACGCGTCTGCGTAGCGCATTCCTTTTGCTCTAGACTTTTTTTTTCCATTTTTTATTCGACTTTTTTGCACACCAGACTTGAAATAATCAAGTAATGAAGCAGCCTGACACAGAACATACAAAATAACTGCTATCCCTGTAGAAGATCAGATACCCTTATATATAAAAGGGTGTTTTTGTAACACGTATAAGTTTCAATTGAAATAAAATACATACAAATAAGTTTAAGTAACTAAGTAACTGTACATTATAAAATGGATACAATCACATAGTATATCTCCCACCTACACTTTGTACAAAAAACACACTTGTATTAATTAACAACCTATGTTAATACTATGTTTCCGAAGGGAAAATAGTATATTGGGTTTGAAATGTCCGTCGTCCGTCTGTCTGGTTGAACGCAATTTTTTCCACACCCTTGAAGCTAGAGCAACCAAACTTGGTACACATGTTGGTGTATACCCTCAATTTGTGAAGTGTCGAGATCGCTTGTTAGATTAAGTTTTGCAAACTAAAGCTATCAGTACTATTAAATAAATACAAATAAATAATGAGTCTTTTAGTAGATACCTTTTTTTGGCATGTACCCATAAAATGGGTAAAAAGGGGTACAAATGTAACAGGCAGAAGGAGAAATCTCCGACCCTATAAAGTATATATAGTATCAAAAGAGATTTCGATTTGGCCATGTCCGTCTGTCTGTCCGTCTGTTTGTATGAACGCGTGCGACTTTGTGTATGTGTGTGTGTATGTGTAAGTGGACGAAGATGTGATTGCAAGTTTTAGACATTGGTACTGGGAGTTTCGCACTCGGGCATACTCAACTAGAGCATTCTTACTTGTTATTATTAAATCATCATGAAATTTGAACAGATTAAGAGTGACCCAACCATAATATATGCCAAATTCTACGGCTATATCTTTAAAAGTGTGGCTATATAACATTTAGATCGAATTGCGGGGGAACGGGGAGATATCTGAGTCTGATCTGATCTGATATCTATATCAATGCAAGTGGCATCTGAGCTGCTGTATGGAATAACTTCTGTGTTTTTTATCCGATGGCCTGGCATTTTTCGCAATAGACCAAAAAGTGACTTAAGAATTATGGACCTACAAAATTAAAACTATATCTTTTAAATTGTGGGGTGAATCATCTGACATTTCTTGATCTGCCTATGGTACAAGAACGTACATGCCAATTTTGGGGTCCCAGCACTTATAGATCCTGAGATCGACAAGCGGACGGGGCCAGATCGACTCGGAAATTGATATTGATCAAGAATATATACTAGGTATAGATGTCTCCTTCTGCCTGCTACATATATTTTCATAGATTTATATCCCCGTTTACCCATTAAATGGGTGCAGGGAGTAAAAATTTAAACAGCACCAATTCAGATAAATGGATATGGAATGTTATAGCGTCGGAAATGCCTCCTTTAATGCGCTGCACAGTCTCTGATAAAACTAAAACACCCTCTGTAAGGGTACAAAAGTTCGCTATGTTGGCATCAAAACTTTGTGCCCATGTGTACTATTTCTTAGATTTTCGCAGATTTGGTTGACTGAAATTTATGCAAGGGTAACAAGTTCTCATCAATATTAATGCTGGGTCAAATGTGATTAAAGTCCAGGTACCCAGGCCTGGTGCAGAGCTCCCACTTCCCAGCAAGCACAGCGGCAATCAAATTAAACTTGAAGTGATTTTCAATTGGAAATTCTTGTGACGGCCCTGGAAAACCGCAGCAGCACTTAAGTGTATTCAAATTAAACTGACGCAGACCAACAATCAGGCAACAGTCAGGCAGCAGTCAGGCAACAACCAGTCCATTGCCTCGGAATTGAAACGGAGACAATGCCAAACCAGCACACGACATTCTCCAAATGGGCCAAATGGATGTCCGCCCCAAAAATGAAAGGTGTGGGAGGGTTTCCGGTGCTCCGGACCTCCGGCACCGGCTTTGGCTCTGCTCAAGTGGCAGCCGCTTTAGTGGACATTTTGCTTGTAATGCGTTGTTGTTTCCATACTTATCTGATTGTGTCTCTGTTCCCGAAAGGGGGCTCTGTCAACGCAACATCTCCGGCTCTAGCTCTGACTCTGACTCCGGTTTCGACTACAACTCCAATTCCAGCTTCGCCTCCTTCCTGTGGTCTTTGACAACGTTTACCGCGTGTGCGCGGTTTTTTGGGCTGCGGTGATTAGATTGTCTGATACTTCAATAGGATTGTAAAAGCACACACACATACACACAAACACACACACACGCGTTGGTCTATTCCTGTGGCAGTGTGTTGTGCTTTGAAGACGCGACTTTTAACCAAAGAAAGCTGAGTTCAGCCGGGCAGCACCACGTTCTGGCCAAGTACAGCTAGTTGACAGATGTTACTTAACTATTTTTTAAGGGTATTACGTTACTTGGAGGAGAGCCATATAGACTGGCAAAGCATTAAAGCTTACCCATGCAATCTAATTCACAGCCCATTCTTACCAAGTGCACTATGTGAAACCCTCTCGATATATTTAAATTGAAATTTCTAAGAATATTGAATTGTTTTTGCTTAAATGAAAGCATTAGCGTATTTGCAATTCGTCAATTTATGGTTTTTGACATTAAGAAATCGATAAGACCCTGAAATCTTCGGATTTACGAAGATTGAAGAACAATTGTTTAACTCAACTTACAACCCTTTACAATGATGTATGATGATGATATATAATAAAACAAGTAAGAACGTTGCAGTCGGACGTATCCGAGAGCAGAATACTCTGTTCCCAGTCCGGTATAATTAGCTTATTTGTGGGTTCGGAAAGAGACGCGAAGCAAACAGTAGATGCAGATCTTTCAGAAATCTCAACATTAGTCTGTATGCCAAATTTAGTGACTATAGCTTTAAAAATTTGGAAGATACAGGTTTCCCCAAATTGATTGGGAGGGGGTAAGGGTAGAGGGCGATCTTGACACTTCATAAATTGAGAGTATACACCAAAACGTGTACCCAGTCTGGTTGCTCTAAAAAAATTACGTTCATACGGACAGACGGACATTTCGCAAACCCAATATGCTCTTTTTCCCATTGAGAACAGAGTATAACAATAATAGTGGTCCGTACATAGTACAATACAGAGAATAATGAAACTCGAAAGAATTCGTGAATTTAGCAGAGATATCCTGACTGACAAAAATGTTTTAAATACGACTGAATTTTCGTCTGATCGTTCATATGACAGCTATAGTAATATTTATAGTAATCAGATCCGCCCAGTTCCAACGTCCAGCAATGAAATAATTGGTAAATAAGATATTGCCCTTTATTGGCTGAGCCCAATTGAACGTTTAATATATTTTGTATTATTATACGCTTCTTATCAAATTTTCCATTCTCTGAGCCTTTTCAATTTGATTCTCAACAGTACTAATTATGCAAAGTAAAACGAGTCGAATTTTAGATATTTGCTTCTAAAGCGAAAATTCCATTTGTCAGTGAGTTAAGCGGCTTAAGTGCTTAATATTCGGTAGAAATAGTCCACAAGCTGCGCTTAAGTTTCAAAGCGAGCTGCAGGATACTCGCAGTTGTAAGCTATTTAGTACTTAATATTTAGATACGATAGTTGGTGTACAAATGGACAGACGTGTAATTTCGCTTTGCTAGCAAATAAACAGTTAAAGGCTTATGAAATACATATAGCTCATACAACATGGCAGGAGCAAAGTTGCCAAAGGCCCCAGGAAATCAGTATTAAAATCGCATTATGTGCGCCTCACTTGACAATAGGGACACTGGGGGCAAAGGGAGCGGTTGAGAGCTGTACAACACATAAAAAATGAAAGGAAGAAGAATTTACCAAATGTACTGACAGGCAGAATGTTGAGCAAGTTTATAAACCCAGATTCCTTACCCCTTCACCCCACCTCGGGTGGCTGCCTAGCTGCCTGGCTCCACGATTTGGCTTGGGGCATTAACCTCAAAATGCATTTGCAGTTGCTGCTATGTTGTGGGTGAAGGACAGAGGCAACTGCAGCAGCAACAGCAAACGGATGCCAAGTTCTGGCCAGGATAGCAGGATGGCAGGATGGCTGGATGGCCGAATGGAAAGCTGGCCGAACTGGCAGAACTGGCAGCCTGGCAGTAAGTGCCAGTAAAAATGAAAAGTTGCACGTTGTCGGGGCAGCAATTGTGGTCTCTAATTGTTTGGGATATTTTACACTAACAATTGACCGCAACGATGCGCAGTAATTTGAACTTTTACTAGAGCACAAATAACAGAAATGTGAAATACAACCTAATCGATAGTTTCAAGTAATTGGAAGTTCACGTTTTTGGGGAAGGAAAACATTGTTAGTGCTGAGTTTATCTACCTATCTTATATGACTTTGCTTGAATTTAATAAATTTAAGAAATTATGAATATGACACACTCATAAGAAAACGCATCTTACATGCATTAAATAAATTTACAATTATTTACATTTATTTGTCATAAACGTAAGTACATTAATAATTTCAAACTTGTGTGTAGAATTGTTAAATTAGTATTGAAAACCCCTTAACGTTTTCGACATACTAACAATAACATTGAAAATTCCAAAATGTATGTAACAAAAGCATAGCCAAAGGCCCCAGCAGCCACTGCTATATTACACAAGTTAGATATAGTTTTTATAAATGTATCTAATTTTAAATAAATAAAATATTTATCGAAATCCAATCGGACTGAAAAATGCATGTGATGTTTAGTTAAACTCCAACTAAGCTAGAAAGTTGCCCTTAAAGTCATTGTAACAAGGAACTTACAAGTGAAATAAACAACTAATATTTTAATCAGCTTATTAATGATTAATTTTGTCTTATTGCTTCTCGAAACATTGTTTAGATCTTACTTGGTAAATAGTCCTTAAGCCCATACTCTACTATTTGAGCCCCAACCCGTTGAAAGCCAGCGTTTAATATATATGCCAGTCACTGCAGCTTTTAAGCTCATTTATAAAGCTTCTTCACAGCTTAAGAGCAGGCAAATGTGACAATGAGCTATATTAAAGTGGTTTTTAATCAATTTTAATTTTATTCCTTATACTTTTTGTGGCCAGAGGGAAATAAATTGCAGAGCGCTTTTCATGCAGGCAGCAGCCAGCTCCTGTGTGTGTGTGTGTTTGTGTGTGTGCGTATGTGGGTATGGTTGTGGGTGTGTGTGTGCTATATGGTAAATGGGATGTACGACCATGTGCTTAGAGACAGCTGAGAGTTTATTAAAAAGAAACGCGGGCGCAAAAAATATGAGAATAAAAATGAAAAATGCTTTAGCGGATAGCTAAAGAATAAAACTGTTTGTTGGGGTGCGCCTACACATGCATACATACATACATATGTATTTAAGGATTACGATTACATACATACATGTAACTACAGAGCATTTAATGCAGATTTATGATCTTAATAACAGCCCTCACAAATGTATTAAGCCGCAATGTATTAAAGAGCATTGATAAACCCTTTATATACTCTGCTTCCAAAAGCATTTTGGACAAAGGGTATATTGGGTTGGTGTAATGTCCGTCTGTCTGTCCGCATATTATTTTCGACACCCTTGAAGCTAGAGCAACCAAATATGGTACCACATTGTGGTTCAGTTTATAAGATGTCGAGATATCCCACACCAGGAACACTCTCCCCCACAATTTCCACATTTTTATAGAGACCCTTTCGACCCTGGAAATAAGCAAATGTAACAGACTGGAAACAGACTATTCTGTAGTCGAGTACATCCAATTGCAACGTCCTTACTTGGTGTCTTTAGGTCTTATAGTGAGCCAGGAAAAGGAGACTAGCACTGATCTATTAACATATTCTTAAATAAACCAAAGGAGTACTGTAATAAATAGTAAGTGCTAAAATAAATAAATCTAGGCATATTTTTCACATATTTTTTTTACTACTGAACAGACTCGAAAGATCTTTTTACTCCCTTTACTCAAAAAAAGGGGCTATTAAAACTGCGAAAATGTTGACATCTTTGACCCGGTACCAAATATATATTCGTGATCAGTATCCGTCCGGATACCTCCCACATCCCCGCAAATCGATAAGATCGATTAATAAAAACAATTTCAATGATATACCTTCGATTTTTAGGTGCAGTGTGCGTAATTGGGTTGTGTATGTAAGTGTACGAAGATGTGTTTGGCAATTTAGACTCGTAGTCGGGTATAGTTGACTACAGTTATCGTCCCAACATGGACTTCTGGCTTAGGTGTTTGGGAATGGGCGAAACCGCATCTCGCTCATATTTAATCTTAGCTTAACACAATCCCAACGTCATTTCATGGAGAGAAGCTTTTACAAAAATTAAGCACAAAATCGAGCTTAGATTTACTAATTTTAGATCTTTGCCTTAGGGACAATTCAACCATTGCAAAGGGATAATTTATGCCCTGAGTAAATCACAGATGACATTTAACCTATGCACAATTTGTACTTATCGAGACACAACCCTTGAGACATTATATGCACACAACAAAGCACAACTTGTGCTTTGAAATGTATAATTGAGGTCATAGTGCCCTTGGCTGGTATCTAACTGTCAAAACTCAGACTTGTGATTAAGTAAATCACAAATTGTGCTCAAAAATGTTCTTTGTGTTGATATATCGGGTCTGTGATTTGTGTTGGCCAATTGACGATGATTGCTTTATACAATAATAATAACAAAGAGACGTCTAGAGTGGTGTAAACACTAAACTGAACTAGACTTAACGTTTTCCCCATGACTTCTTTAATTGTGTGAGCACTCAATAAATCTACCTTAAGTCCGAAAGCTTCGCTCTGTTTAAGTGTTTGCTTCTTAAGTAGTTTGCTGTCTTATGCTTGACAATATATCCAAGATATCCTTTCACTGCAGCATGTTATATTTTTGAACAGTTAACCTCAGCATGTTATATTTTTTGAACAGTTCAGGCTTACCCACACTTTTAGCTCACCTGGCTGAAACTGATGACTGTTGTCGGGGGGATCGCATGTAGAGCAAGTTTGGTCCTTAGCTGTGATGTTAATTAAAAATCAGCGATGAAAATTTCTTAGTCCAGCTGCCCGCCTTATAGTATTCATTAACAGTTGGTTCTCTATCGCAATTTGGCCTTAAGTCAACTGGCCAAGCGAAAGCTGAGTTAAAGCTGATTGCATTTAGCAGGTCAAGTGTCGAAGCTGAAATGAAAATGGAAATGGGAAAACAGCTCCGCAGTCAGACGGGCAAAGGAAAGGCAAAGCCAACTCAATGCCAAAGCGGAAATGTGACACGTCGTACTTCAACGCACTGGCAATGGCGAATGCGATGGCTGCCAGCGTTTCCGGTTGCCACAAAAATTAATTTCATTAATGCACGGCCAGCGAAATGAATTGAAAGCGGACTCTGCAGTTACGGCGGGGAGGATTGCAAACAGCTTCCTCACCGCACACACACACGCACACACAGTGCACAAGTTTAATCAACATAAATGGCACATGGAAATAAAGTATTGCAATCAATTTTATGGCAGCTGCCGCTTCAGCGCTGATAGGCGCGTTAGAAACTCATCCCGAGCCGCACGCCGCTGCCCCAATGCCTCGAGCGGCACGCGCTGCTCGCACTGGCGCGCTATCTCCGCCAGCGTCTCGCCCTCGGCGCACATATCCGGCGTGGGGCCGTAGGTGGCGCTGACGGCAGCTATCTCGCCACCGAATCGTTGGAAGTAGTCCGCCACGCCGCCGGGCGCATTCAGATGAGCCGTCTCCAGTGAGCCCATCAGCGCATAGCGCAAGCCCAGGCCTTCGCTCAGCACCCGATCCGCGTCTGCCACGTTGATTATGCCGCCTGCAACCAGACGCCATACCTCGTTGAGTATTGCGTACTGAATGCGATTGGTAGCAAAGCCCTGAATCTCACGTTTCAGCACCACCGGACTCTGTCCCAGCGCCAGCATCAGCTTACGAGTGCTCTCCACAGTCTGCTCGGCGGTCCACGGTGCCGGCACCAGCTCCACCAGCGGTATAAAGTAGGGTGGATTTAGTGGGTGAGCCACCAGCATCTGAAGAACAGAACGAACAAAGCATTTAGATCTATGGCAACAGACGGCACGGAAGGGTTCCAGAAAATGTTATTTGAACAAGTAAGAATGCTATAGTCGAGTATACCCGACTACGAAACTCCCTGTACCCAGGTCTAAAACATCCAATCACATCTAAGTCCACTTACCCATACACACACACATACACAAAGACGCACGCACACAGGCGGCAAAAGTGGCTGTGCTTCTTCTTCCCCCTCTCGCTGCATTACTGAATCTTCTTTCGTGAATAACTTCCGTGTTTATTATCCGATCGACTTGAAATTTGGAAAGTAGATTAAGAGAGACTAAAGTATTGTATATGCCAAATCTTAAAGCTATATCTTGAAAATTGTTACTGTAAAACGGTTTTAATCGATTTGCGGGGGAACGGGGGAGATATCTGAAATATGAAACAAACTTGATCTGCGTATGCTATACAGGAACCTACATTTCAAATTTGGTGTCTCTAGCTCTTGTAGTTGCTGAGATCGACGCGTTCATACGGACAGACGGACAGACGGACAGACAGACGGACATGGCCAAATCGAAATTTCTTTGATACTGATCAAGAATATATATACTTTATAGGGTCGGAGATGTCTCCTTCTGTCTTTTACATACATTTGCACAGATGTAATACCCCCTTTTACCCATTTTATGGGTACAGGGAGTAAAAAGGAGAGGGAGCTCGTATCTTGGAGAGAAGTTTCTGATAAGAGACGCTCAATTTTCACTGAATGGCAGCTATATGTTGAAGTGATCCGAACGGCCAGTTATGGCACGTGTACTGGATATAGCAAAATGAAACATCGGCGCCAAGTTTAATTAAGATAAAACTGTGAGACTAGCTTGCATAAAAACAGGCAGACAGACACATCGCTAGATTGACTCGGCTATTGATGCTGATCAAGAATATATATACTCTTTGGGGTCGGAAACGAACCCTTCAATGCATTTCACATTTTGTGACAATATTAAAATAACATCTGCACGATTGAAAGGAAAAACACGTAATAACGTTGCAGTCCGACGCTCCCGACTGTAGAATACTACGTTCCCAGTCCTATATAATTTGGTTATTTGTGGATTCGGGAAGAGACGCGAAAAAAATAGTAGTCTGTATGCCTAATTTGGTGACTCTACTGTACAGGTGTTTGAGATATAGATTTTTGTCCTTTGCGGGGAGGCGGTGGGGGGGTCCAAAAATTTTTGATGCAGATTTATCCAGGTGGTCAACATTAGTATGTATGCCAAATTAGGTAACTCTATCTTTGAAACTGTAGAGGATATACCCCTTGAAAAATGTGTTTTGGGGATATCATATGCCGATTTGTGGGGGTGGGGAGATCTCGACACTTCATAAATTGAGGGTATACACCAACAGGTGTAGCAAGTTTGGTTGCTCTAGCTTACAGATAAAGGCAAAATAATTGCGTTCATACGGACAGACGGACAGACGGACATTTCGCAAACCCAATATACTATTTTTCCTTTTGGGAACATAGTATAACAAGTAAGAACGTTGCACTCGGTTTCAAGTCCGGTATAATTTGGTTATATGTGGGGTGGAAAAAGACGTGAAAAAACATATTTGATGACTCTGTCTGTGCTGGTGTGGGAGATATAGATGTTGCTCATTTGCGGAGGAGGGTGTATGGGTGGCAAAAATAATTGTTGCCAATTTGTCCAGGGTGTCTACAGTAGTCTGTATATCAAATTTGGTGACTATAGCTATGAAACTGTAGGAGATATACTATTGTCAAAAGCATGTTTTTTTGGGGAAAGCTCTGACGTTTTGCGGGCGAGGGGATGGCAAAAAATGTTTGATGCAGATCTATCAAGGAAGTCAACATTAGTCTGTATGCCAAATTAAGTGACTCTAGCTTGAAGTAAAATTTTGAATACATAAGTTTCCGACAAATTGCGGGTTAAGGGGTGGGGGTGGGGGTGTCGATCTTGACATTTTATAAGTAGAGGGCTTACACCAACATGTGTACCAAGTTTGGTAGCTCTGGCTTCAAGGGCCTGGAAAAAATTGCGTTCATACGGACAGACGGACATTTCGCACACCCAATACACTCTTTCAAAAAACGTTATTTCAACCGAGTATAATTAGAATGTAAATCAATCAAATAATTTGATAAGACAGGAAATTTGAAAATTAAAATATTTATTATGCCAGATATTAAATAATACAAAAATAACGAGCTAAAACATAAACATGGTTTGCTTTACTCGTGTGCAGAAATCAGTGAAGATTGTAAAATTTTAATTATTGAATAAAATCGAGTTAAAGATACTACTTCTGCAAACTGGTCTCACATAGTACAACTTAATACAACTCATATTGGTCCATTAGTTTGATTGTACTCACTTAATGCTTATATAGAGAATAGTCTTACCTGAGAACGCCGTTTCAGGTTCTCGCTGTAGAGCGAAGGCATAAAGGTGCTCGTCGAGCTTGCCACTATGGTCTGTGGCTCCAGGAGCTCATCCAGCTGGGCATAGAGAGCACGCTTGAGCTCCAGCTGCTCCGGTACGCACTCTTGAATATGCAGGGCATTCTGCACCAACTGCTCCAGCGCTGTGCTGCCACTAATCAGCTCATATTGCGCCTGGGCCGACAGCTGGCCACGTAGTCTACCCTGTGCCTCCAACCTCAGCAGCTCCTTCTGCAGCTCCGCCAGTGCGGTGGCCACTTGCGTCTCCAGGATGTCGTACAGCTGCACCCGATAGCCGGCCGAGGCAAAAAGCAACGCCCAGGCACGCCCAATCAGGCCGCTGCCGACGATGCCGATCTTCTGGCCACTCATTTTGTACTGTCGCCAGTCGCCAGTTGCCTGTCGAGACTCGACTGTCGCGACTTGTCGACGGGTTGAGCTCGAGATTTATCGCTCTGGGTTCAAGTTCATGCCGCATACACATAATTAAAATGCCATTAATGATAATGACTTGTTGATTTTTGTGGCGCTGCTCTGGACGCAAGCTGGGGCA
Source organism: Hirtodrosophila confusa (assembly GCA_035043065.1). Lineage (NCBI taxonomy): Eukaryota > Metazoa > Arthropoda > Insecta > Diptera > Drosophilidae > Hirtodrosophila > Hirtodrosophila confusa. The sequence goes on from JAWNNI010000052.1 coordinate 109,830, forward strand.
TGTGGATTCAGCTTATCGCTCTGTAATGCAAAGTGAATTCGAGGGGAACTCACACAGAACAGAAAAAATTGTGCTTTGAAGCAAAGTATATTCAGCAATTGATTGTTTTATTTCATTTATTTACTGAACAATTTAATTCAACAATGAGTTTTGTTATTGTTTAGTGCTCGCTTTAAAGTATTTCTGTTATGTGATTGTTTACAGCATTTGTGGGGCTATAAAACTACAGTAAATTATTTGATACTACTTGAGAGCTAATTATCAAGTTCGAAGCCACTGTTCGTCACATCATTAATTTCCTTGTTACTTTTAAGTATTTTGTATTGAGTGCGATTCGTGAAGGACTTTCCATTACAGACCACATCAAAGGTAGCAGGTAATGATCATGCTCGGATTGTTAGTTAAATTTTTGGGCAGAGATTTTGTGCAGACATTGCTTGTGTATGCCTGGCAATAACAGAAAGTCTGCATGTAATACTTTTATGCATATTTCGCGCATATTTTTCTGACATTGTAAGTGGCTGCGGCTGCCAGCTATAAATTATTGAATAAGCACTGCCGCCAGCAGCAACAGAACAACAACAACACCAACACCAAAAACAACAACAGCAACAGCAAGAGCAGCAGCAACAAAACAACAGCAACAGAAATAAAGACACACGCTGCCACAGTGAGGTTCATGGCTTTGCCAGTCGTTTTCATATGTAAACCACATTAATCATACGCCCCGTTTGCGTTTTCATTTACGCCACTGACATATGAAAAACGCAGGCAACAAGAGCAACAACAGCAACATCAGGAACAGCAACCACAGGAACAGGCACAATAACTGGCATAACTGTGACGCTGTTAGGCGCTTCAGACCAGGTTAAATCAGCCATGAAATGCCAACTACAACAGCAAAATCACAATGAATGAATAAAAATAAATAAAATGAAATATAAATGTGTACTTCAAGCAGCGAGCGTTGTATTTCAGTTCATTGCGTTTAAATGATTGTTAATAAAATGGAAATCAATACGAAACGCTTACAATTGCTTATTTCCCTTGCAAAGATACAACAAACAGAGCTCAACTGAGCTCAAGAGTAAAGTTCAGAGCAATTCACGGGTATTAACTTACCGAACGACAGAAGGACTCGCGATAAAATGTCCCCAAGCTTCAAAGGGAAACCAAAGTACATCCTTTGAGCGAAATGTCTGAGTACTTTAAGTATGCAAATGAACTGTGAGTGTGGCTTTCAACTAATACTTATATATAACAGGTCCTTATAGATGGAGCTAATTGCTCGAAACAAACTACAGTTGTATGATATTTTTAAGCACTCTGTAACACATTGAAGATGACATTTTCGATGCAATTAAGATTGTAATAAATATATTCGTATATTCCTAATTTAAGCAATTAGCAAAGTCGATGTACTCGTAGCTTTATTCATTTACTACATTATTACCTCAAATTTAAAATTATAAAGTAATTGGGAATCAACTAAGCAACATCGAGGGCCTTAAGCTTAGTAGTGTGGGATGAAATATATACACTATCTTTAAATTAAATACAATACAAATCTTAAAATTAAATACAACTAAATTCAAATGAAGGCTTAGGTGCGATATATCGGTCCTCTTGTCTGTTTGTTTCCATGGAAAATACTAAGTAGTTACTCAGTTTCAAAACTGTGTTGATAAAACTTGGTACAGATGCTTGAATTTGTTAAAGGACAAACGTTTCTTGAACCGAATCAATAACCGAAATTTATTATTTTAGAATTTTGCAAATATCCCAATAATCTGAGTTGTATTATGTACATAATTTGACATAATTGAAAATAAATGTATCTACTTTATCATAGAGCTGTCATAGAACGAATGTGTGTTTTAGCGACGTATAGTTTCTAAATGAAATATTTAGCATTTATTGAAAAGTATTGGCTGGTCATATAGAAGTATTTCGGTGACCTTGTTGTTAGAATATTTGTCCAAACTTGTCCGTATATGAGTGGTAGTCGGCTAGATTCGAACCCGAGTGCTCCCGTCTGTAAGGTGGATGCCTTAACCTCTGACCCACTTGCTGTCCGATCCTGGCTTGAAGTAAATACTTTCATCAACAGGTCCATTTGAAATTCTAAGTCCGCACCAAAGCTAAATCTCTTTATCTAAGTTTCTAACCCTTACAGTTCTATTTTTATTTTAGAACTCACTTTTGTAAAAGCTTCGCTTTTTCATCTGATCAATGCAAGTCAGTCAGTGTGTAAAAAATGTATTTGTTTAGAAATTTTAGTGCACTAAATTTTGCAATAGCGCTTCCAACTGAATGACAATACTTTTCTTAAGATCAATTGAATATATCACAAGTTGAATCGATGTATCTACAGGGGTATTCAATATTCTGATCGCAAAAAATCTATGCAGTAACACTAATGAGCTGCTGTCTATTCAGGTACGAGTGTATGCAAGTCGTGCAGTTGCCTGAAGTCTGTCTGCTTGTTAGCCATGGAAAATGTCAAAAATACAGCAATATGCCAACAACAATAACAAGAAAGCGGCACAAAAAACCGACAAACTTTTCATTCCACACGCACACGAAATAAAATCAAACAAAACAAGCATCGAACAACGACCAGAAGGACATGGCATATGCTGCAGGACATATGGCGTCTGATATTTTTTCCATGTTCACCATTTTTCAACCCTGTATCCACAAAGCGGGTATAAATGGGCATGACTGAATTCCGCCAAATGATGTAAAGGAAAATACAATAAGTGCCAGAACCACCATGCGCAGATCATGATTGTCTTAAAACTTTTGATAGATCCTTCGTCCTCCATTCTCTTGACCCAAATCAAAGCAAGTATATTACAACAGCATCTTTATAACATGAGTCCTGGATTTGTAAACGTACATAAGTATTAACATGCACGTCTGTATCTTGATAATTTAACCCGATTCTATAAAGAAACACATTTTTCGAGGAATGTGCATGTGCATATGACAGTAAAAATGTGTGTTAAGATACATCTGAACTGGAGTAGTGGATATCTCTCGGTCGAGTAGTCTGGAGTAATATATTCGTTCGCTTTTTTTTGAGTTTTTTGTGTGAGTATTTGATCTGAATCTGGCTGAGTGGCAACTTTTGGCCCTTTGCTGCCAGATTTCACCTGTTTGTTTAATAAACTTTTCAGTTGCATTCGAAGCGCAACTAAAGTACTTAAGCAATTTTTATCGTAGGACTTTGTCAGTTCAAATTGTTTGCTGTTTGCTTCAAAGTTGTCGCAAGTAGATTTTTCCCAGCAAAAAGTTTTGTGCAAATTGCAGTTTACTTACTGCTTACTGGCAGAACCCAACAAACCAAACCTGCAACATCATAAATGCCACAGCACGGCCATTTACATTGTGGGCGTGGCATGGAGAGAGGCATAAGCCCCGATTCTGGCCTGGGTTATTGTACTTGGCTCGGAACTAGCTCTGGGCCGCCAGTTTTGTGTGCAAGTTTGCTTTGACACTTTGACATTGACAATGATGTATGTGCACACTGTAAGTGTATATGTGTGGGTGTGGGTGTGGGTGTGCGTGTGTGTGTGTGTGTGTGTATGTGTGATGTGTATGGGCGTGGCAATGCCTTGTCATTAAATATCGATTAGTTAAGTGCACGATTCTGAGTTAATAGGTACGTCTATGCGTGAAGATCATTGAAATTCCAGCTATCAACAGCGATTGCTTGAGTTGCAAGGCTAATTAGATTTGTTTTAATTACATTTTGCAATCAATTTTGAAAAAAGTTCGTTTCCCTAACATCTGACAATTCAATTAGTATGTGAACTAGGTAGCTGAATCCTGAAAACCAAAGTTTAGACGCCTCAAATTGTATTTACCTTATTATAACCATAACTTGCAACTTTGTCTACCGATTTTGATGAATTAATCCTTAAGTTTCACTACAAATATTTCTGTTTTTGAATTAGGCAAAGTTTGATAGGAAATTGTCATTTCAATCCCGAATACCAAATGATCAAATAGTTTTATTTAAAAGTTATATACTTATGAGCCGGTCAGTGCCACAGTGATTAACTCCATTTCACAAAAGGTTGAGATATGCTATGAATTAAGGTCATTGTTTTTAAAATTCCCTTTATAATATAAATTCAAATAAATATTGTGGAAGTCATAAATACAGAGATAGTTTAAATCTAATCCTACATAAAATTAATAAGATAGAATAGCCAAAAAAAAATCCGTCAGTAAAGCTAAAATTGTTTTGTGGCAGATGGAGTTAATCATTCTGTGCACTGACCGGCTCATATATAGTAATTTACTAATATAATGGAACTATGTTCGGAGATATTTACCTTTATTTAAACGAAAAAAATTGTTCATACTCGGTTTGGTTTTGTGCAATGTATAATTGTAGGTATAAACCCTCAGTTTATAAAGTGTCGACTGCAACATTCTTATTTTACTCCCTGTACCCATAATATGGGTAAAAAGGGGGTAATAAATCTGTACAAATGTATGTAACAGGCAGATGGAGACATCTCCGACCCGTCTGTCCGTCCGTCTGTATAAACGCGTCGATCTCAGCAACTTTAAGAGCTAGAGACACCAAATTTGTAATGTTGGTTCGTGTAAAGCAGGCGCAGGTCAAATTTATTTTGGATCCGAGATATTCCCTCCACAGCCCCGCTATTCGATAAAAGCAGTTTTATAGTAACAATTTTCAAGATTTAGCTTTGGGATTTGGCATGTATACTTTAGCCACTTTTAATCTGCTGTTTAAATTTCAAGTTGATCGGATAATGAACACGGAAGGTATTCAACAAACAAGAGACAGTACTTCAGAGCGGGGGGCAAGAAAAGCGCGGCTGCGCCTCGCTTTGTTGTCTTTGTGCGTATTTGTGTATGTGTGTGTGTATGTATAAGTGTACGAAGATATGTTAGGAAGTTGAAGTCCTGGGTACAGGGAGTTTCGTAGTCGAGTATACTCGACTATAGCATTCTTACTTGTTACTTACTTGTTTTTGTTCAGGTTGAAAACGGAACCAGAAATAGTAAATGTTTTATATTTTCTGTCGGCGTTAGCGATTAATTTCAAATAACTGTCAGATGTTTGGAACGTTTGTTTTTGCATAGTGTTATTAAATTAACATCGTCCTTGCAAAATCATTTTCCCATTCTTTTAAATTAAGTATAATCGTGAATGCTCAACTCAACTTAGCTGTCTGTTTGCTTATTTGGCAAATCAAATTTCGCAACCTTTGATTCATTTGTTATTTATTTATATTGTAAATCAATTTACGCGCAGTTATGGCATTCAAAATTCTGGCAGCCAACAAATAAACTCGATATCGCGATGCATATACATCTTTTGTACATATTAGCAGCATATTTTATTTTGCAATTTTATTTGCGACAATTTATGATGACATGCAAATAAAAATGCCAGCAAATTGTTCCATATGTCCTTTTGTTTTATCGCTGCCAGGGAAATGTTGCAGGACAATAAAAGCAACAACTATAAAACTTAAGCGATTTGTTTATGGTTTGCGTTCGAATTTACGACAAATTTGCACATGTTTTTAGGTAAATAAATTTGCCATTGATTGAATAGTTTTTGGCTTTTGTGTGTTTTGTGTTTTGAGATTTGTACATCGAATTGCCATTTTCAAATAATTAATGCCCAATTTGTTGTTGCTGCTCTGCGAAACTAATTAAATGTGCACAGTGCACAAATTTGTAATGGCTGCGGCTGTGTGTACATGTGTGTGAGTGAGTTAGTGTGTGAGTGCATAAGTGTGTCGCGGATAAGCCACACTTAAAATCGAATGCCACTGTGTGCGCATTTGTGGCTTACGCCTATTTTATTGTTCTAGCAACTAACGCAGCTTAAACAACTGTATTGCCCCACCTCCTCCACACTCCACACTCCCCGCTCTGGGGGCTGTTGACTGTCGATTTAATGATGCATTTAATGCATCATTAGACAATGCCGACAACTGAACAATCCTCAAATTATTTAATCAGATGTGCGAGGGGGCGTAACTCTGGGCATTCCAGGATGGGAGGGAATTGCACTGCGGGCCATTCCAAAAATAGCGTAGTTATATTGTTTTAAGGAAATGTCAATGTCTTGTTAGGTTCCGACTTATTTCTGTCAGTCACGTATCAGATTATGAGTACTTCCCTCAATAAGTGATTGATATTTCGATATTTCAGATGTTGCCTAGACGGAACCCTCTCTATAGTTGGCTATACTTAGTAGTTATTGTATACAGGCCTCACCTCACCATAAGAACACTTACACAAACACTTTCATTACGAACAGTTATGTTTTACATGTGAATTAATGTCAATTGTATTCTTTTATGAATGTTGAGCTCAATGATATGCTGCAGAAAATGGAAAAGGAATCAGCCCTCCAATCAATCAATTACCATGACCTCGCCGGAAGCAATTTATAATTGGATATCGTTTGGATCAGCTTCAACATTCTGTGTCGTTCAACAACAAGTACACCATAACGTAACAAATAATATCACTGAATTAATCACAAACGATATTGTCGCCATACATACTCATGATGATGAAAAATCCGAGGAAGAAAGGATTCAATATCCCTCTACATTAAGTAATGGTGCCAAGCCTTACTACTCCGGAGATTCACGTATGAATAATCAGCCATTCCGTTGAATTTAAAATTGATATACCTTTTTAAAATGTTATTAAAATTATTGTGCGCGTTACGAAATATTTACAAACGTGTATTTCACCACAATACTTTGCATATTTGACTAAAAGCTTCCTGCACCGATATAAGATCGTCAATCCAAACCTGGTAAAGTTTAGATACCCTGGCAACTGTCATCCATCTTAGTCCCGCATCTTCGTCCGTCAGCGCCACCCACAGCCACCTACTGACTGGAAAGACCAAGCCTACTTGCCATTTGTGTAAACATGACATATCCAGCATCCATATTTTGGATACCTGCCCTAATCTGGAGAGTATCAGGCAGGCCCATTTTTCTAAACATCTTTCCTCATCATTTTTTTCTCCCAGTAACATCCTCCAATATATTTGACTAAGATCCAAAAACCGCGTAGGGGCTTAACGCTAAAGTTCTAGGAACGACGAGCTTCTAAGGATTAAATGTAAGCCAAAGAACCACAAAGTAAAAGAGATAAAATATGTATAAGCAATTCGGTAATATTGAAACATTTATCAATTTTACTCAGGTATATTGCTTTGGCTATCGTGCAGATTCCTTTATACTCCCTGTACCCATAAAATGCGTAAAAGGGGGTACTAAATCTGTGCAAATGTATGTAACAGGCAGAAGGAGACATCTCCGACCCTATAAAGTATATATATTCTTGATCAGTATCAAAAGAAATTTCGATTTGGCCATGTCCGTCTGTCCAACTATAAGAGCTAGAGACATAAAATTTAGAATGTAGATTCGTGCATAGCAGGCGCAGATCAAGTTTATTTTGGATCCGAGATATTACCCCCACCCCACACCCACGCTATTCAATAAAAACCGTTTTACAGTAACAGTTTTCAAGATATAGCTTTGGGATTTAGCATGTATGATACTATGGTCACTCTTAATCCACTGTTTAAATTTCAAGTCGAGCGGATAATAAACACGGAAGTTATTCATGAAAGAAGATTCAGTGCCGCAGCGCGGGGGAAGAAGAAGCACAGCCTCCACTTAAATAGCCTCGCTTGCGCTGTGGCTCGTGCGTGTGCGTATTTGTGTATGTATGTGTAAGTGTGCGAAGATGCGATTGGAAACTCTTGACCTGGGTACAGGGAGTTTTGTAGTCGGGTATACTCGACTTAAACATTCTTACTTGTTTTTAGCTAAGACGTGTATAGTTCATGAGTGAGTGAACAGAGTAGAGTAGAGTTGCTCACTGAACTCAGTTAGTTCCTTTAAGTGTTCCTTCTTAATTGTTATTTTTTGCTCAGCAGCTTTTTCTAACACCGCCTACCCATCGTTCCAGAACTCTGCTTCTCGGCTATGTCCAGTGTCACTTCCATCTCTTGAATAAACGACTTTATCGATGTTTGCCCACCCTAGTATTTTCATCGCGCCTGCAGTGTACATACATATATGATCGGCATTGTTATATTGCTGAATAAAATATCAACAAGAGGAAACGGCTCAAAATCAATGTAACATTATAAGCCCTAATTTTACACATAATGGGCACATTATTATTTTGTTAGCAGCCTGCTAGATATACATACATATGTATGTGCGTATACTATTTTCTCTGATCACCACACAAACAATATAGAATGTGAGTTTGTGTCATGTATAATTAAATTATGGGCTTGCCATAATATGCAAACAGAAATTTGATGATTTCCTATGGCTAAACTCCCATCCGCACTGTGTGCTAGGCGTCGTTCATACAGGCTCCTATTTTAATTGTTTTATTTAACATTTAAAACCAATTTATATTTATGAAATTGTAAATGGGCGACACACACAACACTCAGGGGGCGGGGTGTATACGCAATATTTCCATTTGCCATTAAAATGTGCGAAACATGTCGCGAAATGTGCCCCGTGCCAATTTTGGTTGCATGTTATGCAGGTAATTAAAATGAATGTGCGTCCTTCCTCGGAGCTTGTCAATTTTTATGCTGCCAACACTGCGTATGTGTAATGTGTATGTAAATTATTGATATACTTTACAGCACAGCAGGAGCAATGTTAATTAATTAGCATGTTGTAGTGTGGCGACACAGAATTTAAGCCGCTTCAACGAACCGCTTCAAGTGTTTGGCTACAAATCGCATTAGCAGATTCCAGACAGCAGGCAGGAAGGGTTGCCAGGACACGAGTGGCCAGCAGAGAGAAGCCTCCAACTCCAACTCTAACTCTGGCTGAAAGTGCACTTAATGCCACAGGCAAGAGGCAGTTCAAGACTGAGTTCATTTGCCATTGCGGTTTTGCCGAACCCCATGGAAATTGTGTGCACTGCCGTTTAGGCAACCTACAGTGAGGACAAGGGCGGCAACGAGGCGTATGATTAATTTTCACAACAGTGTATTCATAATAAAGGCAATAAAAATACAGTCGCAGTAAACATTTAATTGCCTGACAAATATTTGCACCGCCAATGAGTTAGGGCCAAGTTTTCGAGTGCTACCCAAATACTAAGCAGCAAAAATTAAGGAGTGGCCGCCTGCCCTTGATGATCATCAACTTTAAGAGCACAACTTGCCGCCCGACTCTGCCCCCGTTTCCATGTTGCATACATTATCGGCATACGCTGCTGTTTCATATAACTTTGACTGCAAAACTTTGCTACTTCGCTGCCTTGCTGCTTGACAAAATGTGCGCGTGGTGGCGGCGTTGTGGGGGGATCCCATTCGATACTCAATATTTATATGCAAAAATCTTAAGTGAAGTATCGATTTTGCCGGCAGCTAAAAATTATTTACAAACGAATGAACTTTCAAAGTAAAAACTGAGCATACAGCGAGTAACGTTCAATACATGCGAAGTACTCGCATTTGCCTGTGTTTGTGGCGTTGAGTTTTGTTTATATATTCGCTGAGCCTTTTGTGTGCCTTTTTCGAGCACTTCAAAAGGATACTCACTGACTCTGAAGTTGAGAAAGAGCTTAATATAATGTGGCTGTCAGACATTCTCGCATCCCGAGTCTGGAATAAGTACTTCAATAGAATGGGACTAGTGGTTCAGATATTGATATTAGCAACAGATGCATTTTACTTCACGCCACAGAAAAGGGAACATTATGAATAATAAGTGAAGCTGATTACAGTAAGAGAATCTGTCGTCGAATTCCAAAGCTTAATTGAGCTTAATTGTATCTAATCAACAAGCCTTTAGGTGTTCTTTAAGCTGTTTGTCAAGAAGTTGATACACGTATTATTTATTTATGGGATCAACGATTGAGTAAATATTTGTGAATGAAACTTGGTATTCTCTATTACGAATAGCTTGCTTTTAGAATTAATAGACTTGCTTAATCTATATTATCGATATATTTTGCTTTACTGGTAACTTACTAAGGTTGCATCTGTTGTAATTGAGATCTCAGTTCGCAAGAGCAAAGAAACTTGCATATTTATGAGACGACTTCATTGGAATTGTAGAAGGCTTTTGGCATTTAAGAATTTTACCCTTTCGCGTTTGCCGTGGCGCTTTGCGCATTAATCTTTTGGCGCAAAAGTTTTAGTTTGGCCGGCGACCAAAAAAAGTGGAAAGTAATTTAAACTTTTGCTTTTACTTTTGTCTGAGCTTCTACTTACAGATTTTCTATGATTTCCTCCTTTTCCCTTCTGTTTTTGTCCATTTTCGTTACACTCAATAAACGCCAGACAAATTTTACTTAACACTTTTGCCTATTGACTGAATTCGAACTGTAAAATAAAATAAATGCAGCCGTCACATAAGAATTTTGGATTGTTTCATTTTGCATAAGCCGCTTAGGGACTTACTTTGATTTCTTTAACGTGCTCGCAATTTGCCATTTCAAGTTTATGGCCAAGGACTTAAGTTCCTTTTTATTTAATGTAAGTCACAGTAAACTCCGTCAGGATGGGGATTACCTACGACCCCCCACACCTGTACATGTAATTTCACGGGTTTCCTGCCATGTGTCGTACGTGCTATACAATCACAAAGTGTTTTGATATGGTTGTACATTAATACACTTGCAGGGGAGGGTATTACCACTTTATCAACGTGTTTGTCGGGTTATAAATTAAGAATTGATGTTGACTTCCAAAAGGAAAATGTTTGCAGTTGTTCTGTGATTTATGATAATTTTTGTTTTATTGTAAGTTTTCTATTTTGAGGTTTCATTTTAGAAAGGAATTCTCTAATGAGTTTTTAAGTTTGATACCCCAAAGATTTGAAATCAGCTCAGTTATACTTGAACTTTATCAAAATAACTGTCAAACTTTTGCTTTCAAACTACAGTGCATCCCATCAAAGTCAATTTCTCACAATTTCACTTTCCTTTATACATGAGTAAGTTAAAACATTGGGTTAGGCGAAGAGTTAACTTAAATTATGTTGTTGATTTCATTTATGTTATACTCATACTAGCTGGCATTAACCCGGCAATGTATTTTGATTAATATTAATTATGTTGAATTTTTTGTAAGAAATAAATATAAGTAAATCTTTGAGCCATTGCTGTAATAATTGTGTGTAGTGATGGCAACAAACTACAATAATCGATTATTGAATCATATGATTAATTTAAGCCGAGCGATTATTAAGTGCAATTAATCGAAGAAAAATGAAAATATCGATTAATCATATGATTTATTAATTATCACCAACTTTTGAAATTTTTTTATATTTACTCCTGTACCCATAAAATGGGTAAAAAGGGGGTATTACATCTGTGCAAATGTATGTAACAGACAGAAGGAGACATCTCCGACCCTATAAAGTATATATATTCTTGATCAGTATCAAAAGAGATTTCGATTTGGCCATGTCCGTCTGTCTGTCCGTCTGTCCGTCTGTCCGTCTGTCCGTATGAACGCGTCGATCTCAGCAACTACAAGAGCTAGAGACACCAAATTTGAAATGTAGGTTCCTGTATACCATACGCAGATCAAGTTTGTTTCATATTTCAGATATCTCCCCCGTTCCCCCGCAAATCGATTAAAACCGTTTAACAGTAACAATTTTCAAGATATAGCTTTAAGATTTGGCACGTACAATACTTTAGTCTCTCTTAATATACTGTCCAAATTTCAAGTCGATCGGATAATAAACACGGAAGTTATTCACGAAAGAAGATTCAGTGATGCAGCGAGAGGAGGGAAGAAGCAGCACAGCCACCAATTAAATTGCCTCGCTTGCGCTGTCGCTTTTGCCGCCAGTGTGTGTGTGCGTCTTTGTGTATGTGTGTATGCAAGTGGACGTATATGTGATTGAATCTTTTAGACCTGGGTACAGGGAGTTACGTAGTCGGGTATACTCGACTATAGCATTCTTACTTGTTTTACATGTGAATGTGTAATGCGAACGCCATTTGATACCAACAACAATTAACAAATACATAGAAGTGCACATAAATGATAAATTTTTATTTATTTAATAGGGAATTGAGGAACAGTAGTTTGGAGAGGCACGTGATGGTATACCTGTTGGTCTTTTCAGTAGCAGTAGTAGCTTCCGCCTTTGCAAAAATACAATATTATATCTGCAATATTTAAGTTGCTTTTCTTTCATTAGTTTTGGAATAATGTAATATACGGAATCGGTATTCAGTCTCCACTATAGCATCCTTACTTATTGAATACAGAAGATTGTGGTATTCAATATGATTGTTTATAAAGCACATCCAGACTTCGACTAGTCGAAAATAATATTTTCGTTGTGTGAAATTTCATTTTTATGGAAGACAAATTTAAGCTGGCATTGGTTGTGTTTTAATCAAATGACACTCAATAATTAAGGAGTGGAGCCAAGGGCGATAGATGGAGAGAAAGCCATAGGGACATAAATTCAGCTGCCATAACTTCCTGCTGCAAATATTGAAAGTCCATTAACAGTAAAACATGGCTGACTGTCTGTTCCCTGCTCGTTGCTCCTTGGCCAGAGTGGGGTATTCGAAGTGAAGGTTAGAGTCAGAGGGAGCATCGGAGAAGGTGTTGGAGTCTCGTTACAATTGCAGTCGCTACGTTTTTTGCCTTGGAGCAGGTGCATAGTCGGGGCTTATGGCATGTCCTGTCTGCATCTGATAAATGCGTCCAAACAACTTTAATTAAAACATTTGCCGGGCACACACCCAGCCCCTTAGACGTCAATAGACATCAATAGATTTTTGTTTATTTTTCAGCACAATCGAGGCGTAAACATAACAAATAGCAAAACGGAAATAGCACCACACACCAACACACACAGACAGACAGACACACACGGCAATAACCGACAGGCACACCCACTACACACACCACACACACTCACACCTGCTCACATATTGATTTGTTGTTGTCCCTGCTGACATTTGATGTTGTTTGTTTGCCTTGACATGTTGCTCAAATTGCATTTGTTGTTGCTGTTGTTACTTGTGTTTGCATTTTGTGTGTATTTGTGTATTTGTGTGTGTTTGCTTTGGACATTATTAACTCGATTCGTTCCGGCCGCTGCCTGACCAATCAATTAAAAGGCACCATAATATTAGAGTGTATTGCCTAGAAAAATGTTGATGGCAAAATTAAACGAACAAGCTTCAAGGACCAACTAATTGATTAACTGAAAATATTTGAGTCCTTTATACTCTTGCAGAGTATATATATTCTTGATCACCATCTGTAGCCGATTCGATATAGCGATGTCCGTCTGTCCGTCTTTTTCATGCAAACTAGTCTCATTTCAGAGCTCTCGTGATGAAACTTGGTACTAATGCTTCTTTTATAGTAAATATGTTGGAGTCGACCGCATCGAGCCACTATATTATATAGCTGCCATAGGAACGATCGGTTGAAAACTATGTTTTCGTATTAAAAAAACTTTTTTGCTTATGAAGATATCCTCACCAAACTCACCCAAAACCGAGTATATGTACAGTTTATACAATCTGACTAAATTTGGTCAAAATCTGACAATATAACATGTAGCTGCCATAGGACCTTTCAGGTGGAAAATGAGTTTTTTTATGAAAAACTTTTTTCTCCATGCAAAAAGACTTTTGGACTCGTTTTCAAAACAAAATTTTGAAGAAGAGTATATTGTGCAATGTCCGTCTGTCCGTATGAACGCAATTTTTTCCACACCCTTGAAGCTAGAGCAATCAAACTTGATACACATGTTGGTGTATACCCTCGACTTATAGTGTCCAGATCGACCCCCTACCGTCAGCCCCTCTTCCGCAATTTGGCGGACTTCTTCGACCCCCCGAAAATTAAGAAAATGTATCTCTCAAGCACCAGTTCAACTAGATTCACCAAATTTGAAATACAGCTAATATTGATAGCGACCTCGGGGTGCCCAGAGCTGGTGATATTGTGAATAGACAGACCGCGGATTACATATCGAGGCTAAGAAATCACGCGAATCCATTATCACGGCGACTCTTTCAGCGAGGCAAAACAGGAGGGATCAGATTGCGGAAAAGGCTTCAGAGGTCGCACCCGACCGCAAAGAGGTCATTGTAAATATAATTATTTTTATTTATTTTATGTTTTATTATTTTTATTATTATTTGAATTTTATTAATCAGAATAAATTTTTAGATTAAGTAATCCTCGTATATATAGTTTAAGTTTAATATTTGTTCATAAAATAACAGAAAGATTAAATGAAAAAAAAAACAATACTTTTTACTCCCTGTACCCATAAAATGGGTAAAAAGGGGGTACTAAATCTGTGCAAATGTATGTAACAGGCAGAAGGAGACATCTCTGACCCTATAAAGTATATATATTCTTGATCAGTATTACAGTTACAATTTTCAAGATATAGCTTTAAGATTTGGCATGTCCAATACTTTAGTCCCTCTTAATCGACTGTCCAAATTTCAAGTCGATCGGATAATAAACTGTTTGTAAATGTTTTTTTTCTAATCTGACTTGCATTTCATCTGACTAAGTCAACAATATAGGGAGCAATTGTGAAAACTACAATTCCAAATAAAACTCCTTGTGAAATCCCAAAGCCGTTAGAGTCCCAAAATAGAACAGTAATTTTGGCCTTCCTGCCAAACTAAAAGTCAATTTTCATTAAGTTTCTTATCAGAAATTTGGGGAGGAGCATTTGTCTGGTTCAGTAGCAGCTTCTGCTCAGTTCTCAGCCTGGGTGTGAGTGCTCAAAATGGTCGGAATTGGCAGATTGATGTCCTGTTGATTTTGACGCGTTTTGACGGGCAGCCTGTCTGGTAACCAGGTCAGTCAGCCCTGGCTAACCAGTCAAGCAGACACGCCAACTTGTTCGTCTTCATAGGGTAGCCGCAGCTGGCTAATCGGGTGGGCACCCTGTAAGCAGCTTGGCTCGCTGATTAACAGATTATGATCTGACATGGGAGAAGCAGAGTTAGAGAACTTCATTAGTAACATGTGTGCACTTCATGAGAGTATATTGTTGCCCTCGACGCGCACCAGTGCGCAATTAAAGCAATAAAAGTGTAGACCACTGCACATTGAATCGCCGAATCCGTACAGGGACCCAGTTCCATTGACAGCACTCACTGGGATTCAGAGCACTTCCTGCCGTCGCGTCGCCCCTCACGGATGAGGCTACACTTAAAAAAGTTGTCGAGTGGACGCAAAAAATAATTGAAAAGCGCACTTTGGCTTAGTTTTTGTTTGCCTTTTTAAGGAAAACATTTTAGAGAAAGGAATAATGCTTTTCTACCGAAAATTGTATCGCGTGTTTGGGTTGGTTGATTCATCAAACGTGTTTCATACAAATAAGTTTTGAAAATAAGTTTAAGTTGAACTCAAAATAAGATAATTCAGGCAATATGTATGGTCTTTGATTCGGATTGGTTAACACCTTCATTGACCGATCGTCTGTGATGAATCTTTATCACAATGAATCAATCTATATATAACATACTTACAAATATTGTAAATAGATTTCAAATATTTATTCCCAACTATAGTGGCTAGAAAGTAGTTTACTTATCAAACATTTCAAGCTCTTTGCAAGAGTATGCACACTTCGGTTTGATTTTAATGGCTTTTCATGGCATTTTGTTTTCATGTGCTTCCTTTTATTTGGCAGCTGTGATTGGGTCGTGTCCTCGCTAATCCCTACTTGGCAGATCGCATTCGAAGCCTATTTTCAACTTTATTTAATGCAATTTTCGCTTTAAAACTGTGTGTGTGTATATTTACTTAATGGACAGCGTATTAAATGAACAAAAGGGGCATTAGAAATTAATTTTTAGCCTTGCGGCTTAACACAGGCATTTAGTAATTGAAATAGAACAACAACATTGGAAAGTGAAGTTCGAACAAAAACTGAAATAACATCAACGCACAAAATTTCATATATAGACATACCTACATACATATATGTATGTATGTGAAATCATGCATCAGGTTGGGCTCTTCAAATGCCGAATTGCACTCCATTAAATGCAAAATAAAATCACTGACACACACGCACACACAGTCGCATAGAAAGGGAGCTGTAGATTGCGGTTACACTGTAAATTAAATATAAAATGTCCTGCGGACTGTCGCTCTTTATGCATGCGGCTGCCCCCAACAACGACAAGGACAACAACGATGCCCGTCGACATTGCAACCAAAAGTTTTGCACATTTTTGAAATGCTTTTTCAACAAATGCAGACAGCGAGGGAGGGACAGAGAGGGAGACGGGGACTGGGCGGGAAAATCCAAAACAAAGGAAAACTTGACAACAAGTTTAAACATATATACACACACACACACACACCTACGCACACACACACGCATGAGCACAAGCACGTATAAGGCCCGGCTTAGTTGTCCCATCAACAATTTCAAGTGCACTTTTGCTTTTGCTTGTTGTTGAGCACGAAAATGTCGTCCAGGCGACCTGTAAAACACATTTCATAGCACTAGTTAGAAGCCCTGTTCCGGGTTCGACTTGGATCTTGAAAAGCGGATCACTTTTCGAACTTTTTAGAACAGTGCAGAATTTATTCCAACATAAATGCTGGGTGGTTTTTTAGTGAGTAACTTCCGTGTTTATTATCCAATCGACTTGAAATTTGGACAGTAGATTACGAGCGACCAAAGTACTATACATGCGGAATCCCAAAGCCAAATCTTTAAAATTGTTGGTATAAAACGTTTTTATCGAATAGCGGGGGAACGGGGGAAGAAATATCTGAAATTGGAAACAAACTTGATCTGCTACTAAAAACCTACATTTTAAATTTGGTGTCTCTAGTTATTTTAGTTGCTGAGATCGACGCGTTCATACAGACGGACAGACAGACGGACATGGCCAAATTGAGATCTCTTTTGATACTGATCAAGAATATATATACTTTAAAGGGTCGGAGTTGTTTCCTTCTGCCTGTTACATACATTTGCGCTGATTTAGTACCCATTTTATGGATACAGGGATTAAAAATGTTTTTGAAAACGAGTATAAATACTTGTTGGAAAATATATAAGTGCCATTAATAAATTTATCTTTTAAATTGTTCATAAAATGGTGTTTTAACGAAAATTAGGTTAGAATGATAATGAGTTAAACTGCAATACGCTTAGGTTATATCATTCTCATTATCATATGAGCTAGGTATTTAGTTGTATTTTATTGAGTAATGCTTTTAAGTATGAGAAATCAGTCGATTTTCATGTTACCAGATGTAATTCGCAAACTGAAATCCAAGGATATACCAAATGGATGATGAATTTGAGATTCAGCACGGGTGAGAAAAATTGTCTCCTGCCAAAAATGTTAGTAGTAACAGATATGAAGAATTGCGCATCATATCGTAATATATAAGAGTACATATCATTTTATCATTTATGACATTGACAATTATCTTGAAATTGTAATAAAAATATCCAAAATTGTACTTTTAGTTTCTGCTTATGGGAAGACTCACATCTTGAACATAATTTTAATGTATAAGCTGTTGAAATATAACTACTCATACTACTTACAGGTTATTAAAAATCAAACAAATATTTAATTTTTGTAATTTTTCGTTGTACTAAAATATGTGTATATTTTTATAGTTAACTGCTATATATTGTGGTAGCTTAAGCAAATTGTACATTGATGAATATTGACAGAATAAAATAGCAAACTTTGCTCGTCAGTAATATCATTCAGGACACTTTTGTGTGGAGCACCTAAACTTCAATAAGTATCTGTATGAGTATTTTCTCTATGTAATTTGTTTGTGTGCGCTTGATGAAAATAATTGTAGCATACTTTACAGCAACAATTTGAAAGGCCATGGTCACGTTTACAGCATCTACAACTACAACATGGTCAACGTGGGGCATACTTCGACGTCGACGTCGACGTCGACGTCAACGTCATTCCAGCAGCTCTTGAGACGTAAACAGTCGACTGAACTCTGTGGAATATGAAATATAATTTGCCTTATAGTCGTATTATATGCAGAATGCAGTCACTCGTCACAAATTGGCCGGCTCAGCAACAAAAACAACAACAAGAAGGTGAAGGTGGCTAGTTGCAATTGTTGAATAACATTTGGCAAAGGCAACACAAAGAAACGAATTGAACTGCTTGACATATTGCCAACAGTTTTCATGTCAGATTTGCAAGCTCACCGCTTCGCTGGGATTTGCATGTGAGTTGCGTGCTTTGAATAAACGAAAGTAAAGATCCAAGGCACAGGCTAGTGCCTGGGCATATTAATATGCAGACACTGTACACTGCCACTAAATCACCTGCGCATCAAGAGCTGAGCAGAGCAGCAATGGTTAGAGTAACAGTAACAGCAGTAGAAGAAGCCGCTATGGAGTTGGTGCAACAACAGCGGTACTAGCCCTTGTGGCAACAACAACGCTAGTATAAGAAACAGCAGCAACACTAACAACAGCAGCAATTACAACACCAACACTACACAGTGAGAAATTTTATGTGTCAATTTATGTTAACCTCTATCATAAATTTGTAACTCGCTAGTTCAATATCAGCTATGCGCCTTATGCATTTATTTCTTTATATAAATTATGTGATTTTTATCCACAAAATGGTTCAAAGACGTCTTAAAACTGAGGAAATGTATGTAACATAGATTCGGTATCTATGTATATACACCTACATATGTACATATACATATGTATGTATAAAAGAGTTCAACCTGACTGACTAACTGGCGACTTTTGGGCAGCCCAAACGGTAGAAGCAAAAGCCTGGAATTTTTACAGTCACTTCTTATAATGATAACCTAACTTTATAAGTTAGGTGGAACTGTCGAACAAAAATGGTTAAATTTGAAAATTGTATGAAAATCTCGGTATGCGCCAGCTGCTGCACAACAATGTTAAAGTGCAAAAGAGATAAAACATCTCTCTCTCTTGAAAGGCTATCTCAGCCTTAGAACTTATAAGTGCAACTGAAATCGCCATATTGCTTGTGTCTCTCAGACTCTGCCTATGCTTTGCTATCAATCTACGGTAGATGGCGCGCTGCTGTTTAACATCATATGTTTTGCGGGTAATTGTTTAGTATAGCGCCTCATATAAAGACTGCGTCGAAATGTCTGACTTGGTTTTAAGCGACGCGTCTCAAAATTAGAAAGCAAATTCTGTTGGCGGAACAAGACTTTATTGTCGAAATAATGAAATGAATGGAAATAAAAGTTGACCGATATGTGTATATCGACACGACAGTTGTCCGTGTTAGGGTTGGAAAATATCAAAAATTTACCAGAGTTGCCAGAGTGTTGGATATCGAAAATTAATGTGGCGGTCGGTTGATATTTGACAGTACTAACATGTGATAACTTTGCCGTCAAATTTGGGACTTGAATTTTTGCTGACTGCGGTGCGTGCACATATCCGCAATGCACGGGACTTACGCTAACATAATGCAAGAAATGTGTGGTTTCGCTATCAAAATCATTGATCTAGTTACCAAGTCAAGACCTAGAGCCACCACATTTGGCATGTATACCATATGCAGATCGAGTTTATTTTAAATTTTGGAGTATACCTACAATTGCCTATACAAGTTCCAAACAGATCGGATAACATATACCGAAGTTTTCCCAGAAACTATTTACTTAGTGCTGATCAGAGTTGAGCAGCAGCTATCCGTCACTTAAAATGCTCTGCTTGCCTGCACTGCCGCTGATATGTGTGTGTTACGAAGATGTATTTTGGAATCTTAAGAATATTTATAGAATTCTTCCTTGTTCGTTAACTGTTTTGATGTCCTCGGTTGTCGATATGCCTAAGTGACTGATATAAAAGCAACTGGACAACGGTCTACGGATGATGGAGGCTTATTTGATTTATATTAACTAGACAACGAATCGCGATTTCGGGTTCCAAGGGCGATGGTATTTATTTGTCTTAATTTGAATCATTTCTTACATATATGTTCTTATACTAATAAATATTAATTTAATATATATAGTTACATTGTAAGAAATCTCTTAATTTTCGTTCGTAAATCTTCAGTGAATATATTTTTTCTTGTAATAATGAAATCGATGAATTTTTGTTCATAAATTGAACTATTCTTATCCAAAATCGATGATTTTGAAGTCTTGAATCATGACTTTTATTATGCATTGATTCTGCATAATATTTTATGCATAAAATGTATGATTTCTCGCCGTGTGGTAACAAAAACAACCGCGACAACAGTGGCAGCAGCAGCTGTTAATTTGCCGTCTGTCTGAGTAAAGTTTTGCCCGGCCACAAAACTTGCGAAGACCGCAGCCAAAAGTTGAGGCAAAATGAAGATTTATATGTCTGGCAAGCGGAAGTCATAGACGGCAAGTCTATGCATAGTGATAGTCTGTCTATCTGGCTGTCTGCCTGTCTGCCTGTCGTTGCAATTTCCGCACCGGATATTTGCTGTGCCCCTTATACGAGTATATGAGGCAAACTAAGAGCCAACTTGGCACTAATTTGTTGCACAGACTTAGACAATGGCAAAGTGCAATGCAGAAGGCTCGTCTCATTATTAAAAGCGATTTTAATAGCATTCGAAATGGAGCTCGAACTTTGAAATGCCCACTCGTAGTCTCCATGATGATGTGTTACTGCATTTATGATGTACACAACCCGCTCCAAAGTATCATTCTTCATCACTGTCCAGTCGTCTGGCTGTCTGGCAGCTTATGTTTGTGTTAATGAACAGTTCCCAGTTGCTGCTGTCTAGCATATGTCTGAGTCCTGTGCATGTCCATTACGTAGTAAATTATTGTGTGTGTCCATGTCTATACCCTATACCATTGCCCAGCTGTCAATTTGCGGCCTAGCCAGACAGACAATGGACCTGGACTTGCCCTGAGTCCTGACTTTTGACAGTCGTTTGTTTTGCAGTTGTTCCCTTGCTTGTTTGGCTCATTTTAATTACATCTCACATAGCCATCTGCATGTAAATTGAGTTTGGGGCTTAAAGTTTTAAAGCAACAACTAAGTAGTCTGCAAAATGTTGAAAAATATATTTATCAAAATGTTGCCTTAGATGCAGTCATAAATTTTTTTATCTGCCTGCTGAATTGAGCTGCGTTCTCGTTGGGTCATAGCCCGCATTTTACAGTCTAAAAATTTCCACGTCAGTTAACTAACGAGCCTTTTCCACTCCCACACATACACACACACACACACATGCGAATGACAGGAATTGGATTAACACATATAAACACACATATTTGGAACGTGAATACGCTGAAAAACTGGCAACAAAGTCTGCTTTTGAGCCAACGAGCAGCTAATAGTTGAATACTTAAAGTGTTTTTCGCACATTTTTCGTAATTATGAAAATACGATTTCCGTCAAATGCAGTTACTTCATTTCATAAAGGTTTAAACTTTAAAGATTACTTTACTAACTATTTGATAGTATTCCCAATAGAGCAGATAGCTAATTAGAGCGAGATGAGAATGAGCTGTAATCTTGAAGGGCAACTTTGTTAATATCTTACATACATAGTTTCTATGTTTTTACACTCTAAAATGGTTAAAAGAGATATTAAATCTTTGTATGTGACAGGCAGAGGGATACATCTCCGACCCTATACCAAATATATATTACTGATCCGTATCAACGGAGAGTTGATTTAGCACTGTCCGTCTGTCCGTCCGAAGAACACGTCGGTTTTAGGGATTTTAGAGCTAGAGAGACCAAAATTGGAATGTAGGTTCCTATATACCATACGCAGATCAAATTTGTTTAAAATTTTAGATATTTGCCCCGCACCTACTCAAATTGATAAAAACGTTTAAAAGAACAATTTTAATGATATAGCATTGACCATCATGGTTCTTATGTCGCTTTTGACCTTATACACAAATTTCAGGTCGATTGGAAAATAGACTCAGATGTTATTCAAGTTTTAGTATTGCCAAGCGGGTTGAAGCAGTCGCCGCTTGCACTGCGGCTGAACTGCTTAATGCAAATAAGTGTATGTGTATGAAGATGGGCTTGGGAGTCGCATATAGCATTCTTACTTGTTTTCTTACGATAATGTGAGGCCTAGCAATATTTGATACGCAAAAAATCAAACACGATATGATATCGAACAGAGAAATATATGTACATATGTAAAGTTTAGTTAATGGCAGCTTAACTAGGCATTGAGAAAGTGACCCCAAGTGTCTTAATTTTGATTCACTCCTATAAAATAAAAGTAGACTCTAGAGTTATTTCACCTGTTTCCTCAATAACGTCTTCAGGGAGGCGAAGGATGATTAAGATAAAGGAGAGGATTACATTTTACTACGCATCATCGCCCCCGCGATTGATCAAAATGAATGTGTCGAAAATCTTTCTAACAAGTCTCCTTGAATGTCTTGCTACGCCCACCCTGACTCCGAAAATGGGCAACAGGAAACAGACTGGGAACAGAGTATGCCGGATTCGAGAGCTTCGTTGTTATTTGTTTGCCTTAGAGTTTAATGAAAGCGTTTGCAATCTTTGGTTCGAAAAAAAGGATTTTTAATTTAATGAATTTTTTAACGCACGCTTGCGTGGCAGATGAAGGAAGATATCCAGCTTATTTGATTGGAGGCGGGGGGAACTGTGGCAAAGTAAAGCGCACTCACAATATTTGCTTGTGTTTATTTGAGTGAGCGGCGCCAAAAGGCGTGAAATACGCACACCCACACCCCCGCATACACTCACACACATACCAAAGCACTTTGCATAAAATTTGATGTGAGCAAAAGCCCAAAAAGGTTTTATGTCAAATTGAAAGACGACAGGCAGGAAATACAAATACGAGTACAGTGCTTAAGAGCAACTAAAACGAGCACGCATACACCCACACAAATATTTTGGTTAATGTATACATATGTGTGTGTGGTTGTGTGTGTGTGTGTGTGTGTGTGCTTGTGACAAGAACTCAAAATGCATGACTCGTCATGGCAGCAGGAATCAGGCTCTAAATAATTTAGCAACTGGGCGGACAATAAAATTCGAACCGAAATGTCATACGCATGCATTTGCATATGATTTACCAGAGACAGGCACTGCACCGCCACGTCCTTCTCCTGTTGTTATCCTTGTTGCTACTGTTACTGTTGTTGTTATTGTTGTTGGCTGGCTGTAAACGCGCAGTGCAAAATGCCATTGAAATTGATGCCAGTGGCAAATCAGCAGCAACTCCTACTGTACAGGGTCCTTCTGCCCGCTCTCGTCTCTGCCTCTTACGCTCTGTTATAAATTCACAATATAATTTGTATATTGTCATAGTGAGTAGGCGCTGTATACAGGGTTCGTACATACATATATCTTTTGGAATTTGTACAATTTGCATGACAAAATTGCGACTTATTTGTGTTGCATGTGTACAAATTGCATTGCCTACTTTTGGGCGCACAAATTGTCAGCATAATTTGTTTAGAAATTAAATTTGATGATTCAGCAAATTTGGCAATGCTGCATTTTGATGGCGCTATTGTTAAGCACTTTAAGCACTGCATAAATGTTCATTAGCCCGGCCGAAGCGGAAACATTGTCAGGATACAGACAATGCAGTCCAGCCCAAATGGCAAATTGTAGAGAAAACTGTAAACATAATTTCATTAGTGTTAAGCCCTAGACAATACAATTGCTCACAAGTGTGTGTTGTGTGTTGTGTGTTGTGTGTGTAAAGGTGACTAATGGGCTTTCCCTGCCTGCAGATGGAGGCCTTGAATAATGTTGAGGTTACTCTGAAAATTGCTCGAAACAATGCGATTCAAATTAGCAGATATACTATATTTTATCATTTAATTTCAGTTCGGGAAATTATTAAATAATTCTAAATTGATTTTATAATGCCATATCTTAAATTGCGTGAAACCTTTTGGTTATTTCTGTGTGTTATTTTAGTATTTGTTAGAGTCAGTTTTGTTCTAGGAATTTAAAGGTTATCGTTATATTACACGCTATGCTTATAGTATACCATCCTTTGACATGTGTTAATGTATCACTTTTTTTTACTTCTCTCTGGGCAACTGCAATCAACAAAATATATTTTGAAAATTAGTAATATTGAACTCAATTTATTACTTACATCAACAAGAAGCAGAAATGTTGACATGTGGCATCTGTCCATGAATATTGAAATTCACATGAACGTGTCAATTTCAAAACCCCCTAACTCTAGTGTTGTTTATCCCTGCAAAAGCGTTTGCGTAATTGACACCCACTCATGCACTAAGGCGCATCCTATTAACAGTAGACACGCATTTGGCCAACATGTCGGGTCAACTAGCAAGTCTCGAATAGTGCAACAGCATCAGGTATTGGGTTCTGCCTGAACAATGCTAAACAAAATTCCTTTATGTCTGCATATTCGAGACTTTGATCACTGCAAACTTGCTGGCAGACAGAGAAAAATGTATGAGCCAACAGAAGCGCGCTCAACTGTCCCAATCATATCGTATGCTAACATATATATATGTACGTTATTATGTGGCCACTCAGCCCCAGCTCAAACTTCAACTTTTGCTACAGCTCCGACAATCTAATCATCGTCATCGATGGTCCACGTTCTCGAGCATGTCTCCCGAGTCCAGTGCAACATATTGACCATCGTTTTGGGTTCCCTTCACCCGTTCGCATCCTCATTCTGTCATTTTTGGTCAATTTATGCACATTATTTGTCCTGCTGCATGTCGCGTTGATTTTTTGCAATCTTTTTGCACATTTTGAAATGTCATTTGCATGCAAACTAACTGCGCTTCAGCTTGCGTTTTAGTTTTGGCCCCAGCTTTTGATTTTTGGTTGTGTTTTGTTCATAGGTATGGCCATCATGAGGATTTTGATTTCAGCTGATAGAGCAAGACATCAAATGTGCGAGAATCGGCATTTGTGGATTTATGGCGGAAACGAAACTTGTGCACCAATATATACATATAAATGGCAATGCATCAGTTTTAAAGTTTCTATACTTCTATGCTCCGTGCGGGTATATTGGCTGTGTGGGAATGGATTGCTTCCTCTGATGTGGCAAGTGGCTTATGCAGGCATTAGGGCAATTTTCAATGAACAGCAGCAGTTCCACGGAGTTTCCAATCAAACTGCTTATGTGCGGTTATAATTCCTACCAATAGATTTAAATCTTATTTACCATACTCATCTAGTACATATCACATTAAAATTCGTGAAGACTGTTATAATTCTCATTTATGTTTTCTTTTGTCTTTCTAAATTACTATAGTTTATTCATTCATTTAAAACTACATACCGCCTAATCTTTAGCAGAAATAATAGATTAATAGCTTTCATAAGGCTGATTACTATTATAAATAAATACATTTTAAAAACAAAAAATGTACATATCACATAAGAGTACACTCTAAAAAATTGTCTTAATTTTAGACAAGTATTAGAATGAAACCGTCTAGATGTATGTACTGTGCGAG
The DNA here is from genome assembly GCA_035043065.1 of Hirtodrosophila confusa. Lineage (NCBI taxonomy): Eukaryota > Metazoa > Arthropoda > Insecta > Diptera > Drosophilidae > Hirtodrosophila > Hirtodrosophila confusa. The sequence goes on from JAWNNI010000052.1 coordinate 135,349, forward strand.
AGAGAACAAAGATGGCTACGTAAAGGGAGTAATTAAATTTTATACCAGAAAAGAATTAGTTACATTCTTGGCAGCTTAAAAATTAAACTGTCTTACGTGGAGTATACCCGTTTTGGTTTAATAAAAATGACAAATAATAACGTTTTACAACCAAAAAGAATAACAAAGTTTTTGGGAAGTTTACAATTTAAACTTATATTTTAAGAGTTTACCTTGTTTCCCCCATGTGGTTGGCGGGGAGTATTTCAATCTTAAAGTAGGCAAATACCGCCTTCGGTTGTCGCAAATGACAACTAAAGAGAGTGGGCCTAGCCGTACCCTGATTACGGTCCAAAATATATGTTTGGTGCGATAGTGTAACCAGAAGCTAATAATAAGTTGTGAATTAAGATTCTAGTACCACTGGTAAAGAGAATGTCCATCCTGTTTTTTTTTGTTGCGTCCCTTCGGGGACTGTCGAGGAGGCTGTAGTGTAATGTAGAGAGCGGAGTAACATACTTTAGTTATACGACTGAGCCCGTGTTATACACAGACGTGAATAGGGACGTGGTTTATGCCACGTAAAACAATATTCGCATAGATCTGTGTTCTTTCATATAAGTATTTTCTTGATACAAAATTTGTTGATACAATTTTATTTTAATCGTTCAGGTAACTTTTTCTTTTATTTTTTTGAGAATAACCTCGTTCATGTACTAGTACATCTGGGCAAATTGTTATTGAGTAGTTCTAAGAAATTCAAAAATTTATAATATTACATTTTCAATATTGTTCAATGCGATATTAAATTAATTATTTGGAATAATTAAAACAATGATAGATATTTTGATTAATTTTTTGTATTTATAGAGCAAAATATGGTCGCTCAACCATCTTTGATGGTTTTGTTTGCAGCTGCTTGAAAATGTTGTTCGGTTTCGGTCACTTGGTTTAGTTTTGTTCTCCACTTTGTGGCTTCCAATGTCCCATGTCCCATGTCCAATGTCCCATGTCTCTTAACTGCATTTGACTTCGGGTTTTGGCCATTGTTTACAGCAGCAGTTGGTCGGTTAAGTACAGTCATGCAGGGAGCAGCATAAGGACTAAAGCAACTGTTGTTACTGCAGTAACAAAAGAAAAACCACAGGAGCTTGTGTCTAGCTGGGTTTACCCTTGTCTGTCCAAATGCTTGCCTGTCGGTGTGCCCCACGCAGCTGCACCATATACCAATATTTGACATTTTTAATAACAGTTTTTAGTGTGAAAATCATGTGTGTGTGTATCGTCTTTGTATATGTTTGTTGTGTGCTTGGCAACGTGGCTTACGCATGCTGGCGAAAATTTGCATATTTGATTATTTTATATAGCATTTGAAAAGCAATTTATATTCATGAATTTGCAAATTAGCAGACGTGCGCTTCGAGCGGTGGCTTCATAAATGTTTTGCCATCATTAAAAGTTTGCCCACTAATTCACTTCAAATAAAATGCGCCCGAATTGAAAAACTCCATATGAAACACGTCAAAATATTGGAGTCGTATTCTTATACTACGATATACTCTGTTGCCAATTTAAAAGTGAAACAGAGTACCTTCACTTTTCATTTTCACATCAATAGAAGCTACCTTAACCCGGGTAGACTCCCTTACTAAATGTTATAAAGGTTGTTAACAGCGAATACCAAAAACGCATATGTTATGCTGATGGTAGGGCTGGGGACTTTAAATTGTGTCCAACAGACTGTGTTTCTGTGAAAGTTTACAAATTGCTTCAAAAATAACAATCGTTATTCAATTTACATACACTTGAAGCACCCTGTATATGTATGATCGTATAATAGTTGGATTGGTGACTGTACTTATGAAGCTTGCATAAACCGAAAAGTTTCCGATAAATCGATTTTAGCAATCAGCGGACCCCACAGAACACTCTAAGGTTCTTAAAATTTCGCTTACTCCGGCTTTAAAGTTTCATCTTAAATCTGTTGCCGCATGATGCATGGTGCATGCCACTTGCTGCTGTGTAAGCTAATTCCATGCAATACATCAATTATCCAGTGGCTGTCATACTGTAAGGCAGTATCGACTGACAATTTATCAGTTTTAGATGGCAGAGCACATTCCCCAGTCTGCCCTTGTCACGCTCCGATTGTTCAAAGGGTGGCCGTTGGGCTGGCCAGCGGCGGAACCGGAACTGCCAGCTGATAAATGGCAGCGCAACTTTTTCGATAATTGTTGCTAATTTTTTTCGGGTATGTGGCAAGTTGAGAAGCAAGCAAGTTTGCCACGCGTGTGTCAATTGTGCAACAGCTGCGGGCAAAGTTAAACAAATAATAAAGTTTTTAATTATAAGCAATGCCGAAAAAGTTCTGTTTCTTTGGCTACATTAAGTTGATCGCAATCAAGTTGAAGGATGGGTTTCCAGGCTGCCTGCTGCACATCTGCAGCAGCCCAATGAAAACTGTGGCAACTTCAAACCCTGCGTGCGTGCTGCCCCCTGGCGTGTGCGTGCAACTTTGACTTGCGAATGTGTGTGTGTCGAAGTCAATGAAATTAGTGCTGGCAGGCACAAATCAGACCAGGACAAGCACAAGCCAAGCCAAAACGGAAGTGTTAGTACGAGTATCCTTGTCTTTTTGACATTTACATTTGACCCACCACCGCCAACCCGCCCGCACCCATCCAAACATGCAACAGAAAGTTTTGTGGCAAAACTTATTGGTTTGCCTGCTGATAATCAAAAAGGCGGAAACTCAAATAATTTGCGGCAATGCATAAAACGTTGTCTTAGAATAATACGGGCCTTCCTTTACGATGGCTGAGTTGATGCTATTTTTGAAGTTTCAGAAAAAGTAAAGAGTAAAGTTACCCGGGAAACACAATTCAGTAGCGGATATGATAAAATATGGTGAAAATGATTTTGTTCACACATACATATGTTTTCAGCCTTTTTTTTTACTCCCTGTACCCATAAAATGGGTAAAAAGGGGGGTAATAAATCTGTGCAAATGTATGTAACAGGCAAAAGGAGACATCTCCGACCCTATAAAGTATATATATTTTTGATCAGTATCAAAAGAGATTTCGATTTGGCCATGTCCGTCTGTCCGTCTGGCCGTCTGTCCGTCTGTATGAACGCGTCGATCTCAGCAACTACATGAACTAGAGACACCAAATTTGAAATGTAGGTTCCTGTATACCATACGGAGATCAAGTTTGTTTCTAATTTTAGATATCTCCACAGTTCCCCCGCAATTCGATAAAAACGTTTTTTACCAACATCTTTAAAAATACAGCTTTGGGATTTAGCATGTATATTACTTTGGTCACTCTTAATCTACTGTTTAAAGTCGATCGGATAATAAACGCGGAAGTTACTCACGAAAGAAGATTCAGTACTTAAGCGCGTGGTGTGAGGGGGGGGGGGGGAAGAATAAGCACAGCCACCACTTAAATTGCCTCGCTTGCTGTGTCGGGCGCGCTGTCGCTTGTGTGCGTCTTTGTATATGTGTGTATATGCGTGAGTGTACGAAGATGCGATCTCAAATTTTAGACCTGGGTACAGGGAGTTTCGTAGTCGGGTATACTAGACTAGAGCATTCTTACTTGTTAGTTTTTTTTGTAGTTTTGCACGCTTTTGCAATTTTGTCATTAGCTGTCGTGCAACTATAACAAATGATGCGAAAACCGCAAAGCATATAGGGAAAACTCATTCAAAACTCCATTTTGGATTCAATGGGTAGAAACTTATTCCTTCTCACCACATTAAATTTGCCATCGACCCTTTTTAGTTTGCTCAATTCTTCCTTTTTTCCGCTACTAGAAAAAAGGCAAACCTGTAACGGATATATCACATATATAACAGCCTTACTTAAAATTAGGAAAACTGACTTTATCTTCTTATTTTGGTTTAATTTTGTACCTTAATGTTCCCCATTTTGCAATATACTATTTTACAGCTTACATCCAGAAAAAAAGAGAAAAGTTATTTTTTTTCTTCTAGAATTTCATCTTTGTTTTCTACCACCCAATCGACCCATTCGTCCCATCTTTTCTTCCATTTTACCATTGCCTTTGCCTTATCCTCGTCTCTAAGGGCACTATATTTGATCGAGTTTTTGGAGAGCCGTTTCAGGAACTTCAAGTCCGCATTCATTGGCTACGGAAAGTATATAATTATTGTCGAGATGATTAATGATGATAATTCCTCAGGTTTCTCACCGCAATGCCCAGGAAAACCATATAGAAGTCATGGGAAAGTGGTGAGGTGTGCCAAAATGAAGGATTGCCCGAGGAGATCACAAAAGGAATATCGTTAGCAATAAAAACGGATGCAGGATGATTACGGTAGTCGGCCCCTAGTTGCAGGACCTGATTGCAAACGGGGCACACCTCAATGGCGATACCAAACTTCTTGACCATGTGCATCACCAATGGATGCTTTAATATGGCGTAACCATGGCCAATACGCCTGGTACCCAGCAGGACGGCATCTATAAGATTGTCATCGACGTGTGAGCCAAACCAGTTGGTTTGACCGGCATGAAAATAGAAATTTATATGTGGTGGCAACTTGATCAGCTCATCGGCAAATTTGATTAATGGATAGCCCACGTCCTCTTGGCCAACTAGATCGAAGCCAATCACCAGATTGGGAAATTCTTTCTACAATGTTCGATAAGGGAAGTAATGAGTACGAGCTCGGGACGATAAGTTCATTAAGGTTTACACACATTCAATGCAGCGCACATTTTCACATACTTGGCCACTTGTTTGGGCTTGACGTGTCGCAGAGGCGCATAGATCAGCCTGGAACCGATAAACTCCGGGTAGTCTTTCTTAAAGCACTTCAGCGTGTCCTTGTATACCTGAACAGTTTCTCTGACTGGCAGCTTCTCGCCTTCCAGGGTGTAGAGACGCTGCAGCAGTGCGCGCACCTCCACATACTGCACTCCATCCTCATTGAACTCCTTAAGCGCATTGTAGTAGTATTCGCCCCAGACGGGGCGATATCTGAGTAGTCCATCGATCAGCCAGAAAATGCCCATGAGGTGCTTCCATGCATCGCTATTTGATGCAAATCTGGACGTTGGGAACATGCTAAAAATCTTTCTGAGATGATTGCACAGATTTTCCTCGCCCCATCGTTCGCGCAACTGATCCATTGTCTCCCACTGACCGTCCTTGTATTGTAGTATCTTGGGTTTCTCCTTGGAGAAACGAAACTGTACTAACTTGCAGCCCCCTTCTGTGCAGCACACCCAGAGGTGTTTCTTGTAGGTTAGTTTGATGAGAAATTCGGTACTGCACATGGAGCTGTCGTGTGTCTTAAGTGCTCCCCCTTTGGGCATTCTACTCAGCAAGCGAAACAGCGGTGATCTCTTAATTTTATCGAGCCTTTCAAAGATGTGATAGCCCGGCACAAACTGACTTGGATCCGCGATGCTCTTATTATACTTATCCATCTTCAGGCACATGATCACATGGTTGGCTTCGATTTCCTTATCCGTCAGCTGTATGTCATTGCCCAGGATCCCATATCGTTCAAATTGACACACAATCTCCCGCAGTTTTCTATAAGCGTCTGGGCTGCTCTTGCGCAGGTTGCTTTTTCTCGGGCCAATTAATTGCCCCAATGCGTCGAATGACAATTGACGCCTTATTTGGGCGTAGATCACAGATGCGTGAGCCATTTGAAACGGTAAATTTTGTTGCCGAAACATGAATTTTTTCTCAATGATTTGTGACTAGATGAAATTGTCACGCCCTTACCTTATTTCGATATCATTCCGACAGCAATTCGTATACTACTTTTATAGCTGAATCCTTACATTTTTTTTACAACCTATACCCATAAAATGGATAAAATTGGATACTAAAACAGTGAAAGTAAATGCAACAGGTAGCAGCAGAATAATCCGATCATATAACGTATATATAATCAGCAGTCATCAGTAACCAACACATGAAGTACCATCAAAGCATGCGCTTTAATAATTGTTGTATCTATTGGCAACTGTCAAATTCATTTACTTTCGAGCCAAAATCATTCCTCAGTGGAATTTGATTTTCCAACTTGTCCGAAGAATATCAAAAAAAGAAGAAAATTGACATGTCGAAAGCCTCGCGAGGCGAAAGCAAAACAAGAAAGAATGGCTTTCTCCGGGGCGCCGAAGCTAAGTATATTCCCTTGCAGCAATGTTTTTCATACGAAAACTCAATTTTCGTCCGATTGTTCCTATAGAAGTTATATAATAATGTAGTCCGATTTTGATCAAAATATAGGTGACTGTATGAAGCCAAAAGTTGCAGTCGTCTTGTCATAACCTATAAGCTCTCTCACTCGTGCATCAATCTGATATGTGGTGGCGTACTGCTTTTATAGGCAGCTAGCGGCAGCGCGCACGGTGGCTCATGCGTGTGATCGTTTATCGATCAGTTGTTGTCGTCAGCTGTTTTTTGCGCGTGCTCTGTATTTACTATTATTATTGTATTAAATTAACGACTTTTATTTATATAAACTAATTTTATTGCGGCTCCTTGGCTGAGTGTTTAATATTTTTAATATAATAATACAATGTTGGCACTCCTTGCGAGTACTAATTAACAACAATTTACCAATCCAATAATACTGGCGCTCCTTGTATCGTGACGTTTACTATTTTAGGATTGCGCGCCTTTGGGTATCGCACTCCCCCCTCGGTTGCAAGATTGGGGCTTGTGGCATGGCGAACTTGGACGTCTCCTTGTCGACCAATTCTAATCATCAACGGGATACCTCCGTCCACAAGTCGTATGGTGGCCTGTTTCCCTGGTCGCCATTTTGCACGGGCTTCATAGATGACTTCTTATTGCTGAATGGCACATCGGCCCGTATATTCCACCCAGGAACACGTCGGGTAGCACGAGGAATGCGCTTATCGCTTCTTGCTTTCAAAGTTGGAGTTGTAGTTCTAGAGTATGTGTTACTACTCGGTGTGTCCCATCGTCTAGGTGGATCGTCTCCTCCATCTGGGCCCAGTGACCGTGCTGGGCAATGCCATGGTTTCGCTCATAAAGCTGCGCGTGGCGCCGGTGTCGATGGCCGCGTAAACCAGTTTCTCCCCCACCCTGACCTGGGCGAGCAGGCGACGGCCGGTGAATTTCAGCGATGTTGCTGGCGGACTTAGTGTGCTCCTGCCCCTGGGTGTCCGGTTATTCTGTCGGCAACACTCCTTGGTTCTGATGTTGTCCCGACCGCATACCCAACAGTATAGTTTGGTTGGGTTGATGCAACTTATGGCGATATGGCCGGGCATTTTGCATTGGCGGCACAGGTTGGACCCTTGGAAGTGGCCCACCAGGGATTGGGTAATCGCGGCTATGGGAGAGGAATTGGGATAACTTTGTGGTGCTGTGCTAAATTGTAGACGCTCGAATGCCTCTGCCAGCAGGAGATATTCCCCAAGATCTTTGAATTCTCGCTTGGCGTAGTGTTTGAATTCCATCCTGCTTTTTCGGTAGGTCCACTCTACTTTCTGCTCCTCGCTGAGGTGGGTGAACTGCATTATTTTTCGATGTTCTCGCACATACTTCTTGTCCAGTTCCCCCGATCATTGGTGGTCTCGAGTAATTTCCTCCTTGGCCCGCTCCTGGTAGTTGGCCGGCATATAGTAGCGCAGAAATTCTCGCGTGAAAGATACCCAATCGGGCATCTCGATCGGACTAGTATGCGACCATTCTAAGTCAACCATTGCATGTGCCGCCTTGTCCAACTCGATGTCATACGAGCGACCAGGCTCTTCCGATCGGCTGAAGAATTCCAATGGATTGCCATGTCCATCGAACACTTCGCCAACTCCGGATGGTGCCGTTCGCGGCTATTCGAGTATTGTTCTTTGTGGTATGAGCGTCGTATGTTGGATGAACCTCTACTGGTGTGTTTCCTCCAACGCTCGGTTTTGGTTCCATGTTAACGAGGACCTTAGTGGTTGATGGTACCTGTGGTACCATTCCTGGTGTATCCGGGAAGGTGAATTTTCTTGGAGGTGCTGGTGCTCGAGAGTGTTTCTGGACCAAAGCGATGATCCGGTCTAGAGTAATTTCGTTATGATCTTTGTCTCGGATGAATTCTGATACCTAGAGTCTTAGATCTTTGGCCAATGCTTTTGGTTTCAAGCCGAATTCCCTGGCAGCTTCCAGCTGGGTTTTGCCGATGTTGCACTCCCATCCGCATGGGAGCTTTCCGGGTGGTGGGTCTGCCATCTTGGGATGGGTCTGGTTACCGGTTTGTGTTGCTGTCTTATTTGGCTTAGGTGATCGATTCCCTTTACTATTTTAAACATAGAGGCCAAGGTTTCAACAGGCCTCCGTAAGTGTGCCGTGGTTGTCCGATTTTAGCCGCTGATTTTCGGGGATGAACCGGGTCGACCGTGGACGGGCATCTGGCGGATGCACTGCATCGATTTTGGGCAAGTGCTTGGGTGCACCGGTGCTGGATATGTCCCTGGACCAAGTGGTGTCTCGGCTGCTGAATATGCTGGAAGCTGTCGTCAGGTTAGACTATGTGCTCGTTGCTGCGAGTTAGATGCTGTGCGTCTTCCTGGGAAGGAGTAGGCCAGATGTCGATTCATAAATTGCACTACCCGGGGCTCATCCAGTGCAAATTCGGGGATTGTGCACTGACGGTCGAATCAGGCCTGCGCCGGCGGTAGGTTGCCGAGAATCCGGTACAGATGGAAATCGTGCTCCCCGACCCTACCAAGCCGATATCGCGCCGGTGGTACTTATATAAGATGCACTGTGTCACTCTTGACGGGACTAGGCCAGGTGTTGATTCGTAAATTGCACTACCCGGGGCTCATCCAGTGCCAATTCGGGGATCGTGCACTGAAGGTCGGATAGTCGGAAATTCTGTCCAGACCTGGAGGTCGATTCAGAAATCACGCAACCAGTGCCTACCAAGTCGATTCGTAAATCGTACCAATGGTACCTTTGGACTATGCCGATTCGGAAATCGAATTGATAGTGTACATATATTGTATGTATTCCAGTCGATTCGTAAATCGCACTGCTCCTGATCTTTGGATCTTTCTTTCCCAAGTGGCTGTTATTGTCTTCGATACTCGGCTAGAAGTGATGTGATCGGTGCTGCGTACTGCCAGTGAGTAGATGAACTTATAGAGTGGCCAGACTTTGGGAACATATGTCACCAAAAATTTTCAACTACGCAGGTCCCCAGCCGCTTCGTATTTGCTCGGGGGGACCTGTCGCAGTGCTGCTCTCGCTCTCACGACCCGAAGTGGCAGGTCCACCAAGTTCGTGGCTCTGTCGCAGATGCTTAGCGACCGCCGAGTCGACAGCATCAATTCGTTTGTATTTTATGATCTGCGCTTGAATGTGTGCATACACACATATATACATATATGTACATATGTAGGCATATGCACGAGAATTATATTCGTTTATTTGCTATTTTGATGGTTTGGCCAGCCGCGACTGGTATGCATGCGAAGATCATTGAGTCTAATAATAATAATACCCTGTACATCAAATTGGTTTTTTTAGTACCTATTATAATGGGTAGAATTGTTTAAAATATGTAAATAATCCTTAAAATATAATAAATTGACAGGGCCCATTTAAATAACTCAGGCATAACATATTTTATATTATATAAAAACAATCAAAATAACATAAATAATTCCAGGTTCCCCAATATACAACACTTGATAGTATCCATTTAAATTTCACACGCATATCAGCTTTTATATTATATAAAAATAATATTAAAAAATCCAAGTACATGCCAAATCCCCAAGCTATATCTTGAAAATTGTTCCTGTAAAACGGCTTTTATCGAATTGCGGGGGAACGGGGGAGATATCTTAAATATGAAACAAGCTGCGTGTGGTATACAGGAACCTACATTCCAAATTTGGTGTCTCTAGCTCTTATAGTTGCTGAGATCGACGCGCCCATACGGACAGACAGACGGACATGGCCAAATCGAAATCTCTTTTGATACTGATCAAAAATATATAT